>BOPP01000051.1:6493537-6521723 GCA_017312745.1 Gryllus bimaculatus | reverse complement strand
CACGTCCATTTGACGTGTCACCGGGCCGTCAGTCATCCGTTGAGTTAATCCGACTGTCTACGACCCTCACTATCCCTAGACGTCTTCTTTTCGAACTACTTGAGTGCGACGCCGAGGCATACTCTACGTCCGCGACTAGACTTTATCGCAGTGGACAGCGCCGTTTAAAGGCCGAGGAAGGTAGAATGGCGCGTCGCGGGCCTCATTTCGTCACGTCCTGCCATGACGTCACCTTGGGCGTCATCATCCGTTGAAAAACAGGTTAATCCCGACGTTCTACGACGCCCACATGCCCTAAGTCTCTTTGCTGGCTGCGTGACGAAATGGCCCGGACGCGCCATCTACTCCTCGGCTTTAAAAGGCGCTGTCCACTGCGATGAGGTCTAGTCGGGACGTAGGTATGCCTCGGCGTCGCACTCGTTCGTCCTTTATGCAGTTCGATTAGTTTGAGTGGGGTCGGCGGATTGTCGGCCTGCGCGAAGTCAGGAGGGCTTTTCGGCGCATTGTGGACCACGTGGGCCGTGATGCGACGTCGGTGCTGCAGTGCTGGCGACAATGGGTAAACGAATATTCTATAGCCGCAGACCTACTTCGGGGCGACTTCGTAAATATAATCAACAATACCGTATTTTACGGACTATAATACGCACATTTTGCTTCGAAAAATTGCCTCCAAAATTCAGGTGTGTCTTATACTCGAAATCAGCCGAGGTCACTGACCACCCGTACGGCTCAAGGCGCGTTGCTTTGCCGACCACTAGGGGGACAGATGCGTTTTTTGACGCAACCTAGCGCAGAACCCGCGGTCTTTTGGACCCAAGTGTCATTCAGATAACCGCTTCCCCTGACCCCTCCAACCAGTACTTTGAGTTTGTGGACTTTTTCTCAAACACTAAATTTATCTGCTGATTGATTGTTGTTGATGTTGATGATATCTGTTGTATTGATCTGATGCAAGACATACCTGCGAGTCGACGAGCGCCCCGCGCAGCCACTGCCGGGCCTCGAACTCAGCCGCCTCGGCGTCCGCAGCCGCCGCCGCCGCCTCCGCCTGCTCAAACACATATTTCTTCGAGAGTTGTTCTGGTTAAAGAGAGCGAGTCATTAAAGGCAGGGAAAAATCAATATGCATGGCCGATAATACTATTATATTGTATCCTTCTTCATGGATTGTGATGTAAAATGATTGTTTAACAACATTGCAACACATAAAAAATTAATTGAAGGCAGTTGAATAGCAAAGAAACTAGCCTGAATGATTAAATGTTTTATATTTTAAATGTAGATTTTTCGGTTTAAAGTCGAACTTTTATGTCTCAACTCTAGTATTTAATATATTTAAATTTCTTTAATGTATTTTACAGGCGTAGTTATCAAGAATTGCAGTGTTTCAAGAAAATCAGCTTATTTATGGAAAAAACTAGAGCAAGGAAAATATTGTAAATTCCGTAAAAGATGTAAATGATCAAAGGGGGGCAGGAGGAGAGGTGTACGTATCAAACAAGAATGTATTGGAGAATTCTGTTTGTTTCTTAAATGTTATGCACTCTTGCTTTTTCTCCTTAAATCACACCTGTTGACACCCTTCATTTGAAATTTACTTTTTGACACTTCTCTTCTATGAATGAATATAGAAGTACATTAACATAGTTGTTGGTTTACTACTTATTTTAAAATATGAAAGTTTCCAATGAACTTTATTGAATTTATATTGATTGTTTATAAGATTTCAATAAAATGATTTAGCCCAAATTTATCTTTTCAAGGTATGTTCTTGAGCAATCCCCATCTTTCCTGACTAGAGATTGTGAATGGAACGAGGAAATAAATTATGAACTCGTAACGACTTTTCCTTGCCTTTATTGGTCTCTACATATCAGATAAGTGTGGAAGCGGTAACGAGCTATACTAAGAATAATACTTCTGTCTACTTGACAGCTCCAGGGGAGAGAGGGTTCCGTTATCCAAGCAGAGGCTTCAAATTGTGATTAGGTGGCGGATTTTGATGACCTAAAACATTGCCAAAATGATCAATAAAATGCTTAAAAATGCCCTGAAACTAAGAGAAATGACGTAAAAAAATTATCAAAACCACTTTAGATGAACAACTCAAACTGTTGGGTATGTTACTGATGTATTGCAGGCTTCTTTTTGTTCAAGAGAACTCATCCTTCAAACGTTTGATTTGGACTGTTCGTTTAAAAAAATCTCTACCTTCTTGTATCGGCCATTCGGTCGTACTGACAATGGCGCCGATAGGCGTGACAGGAACCTTAGATTACATAGTACTGACTGCGGCTGACATTACAATATATGAGTGAAGAAATCGAATAAGTTTCTCAGGAAATCTGTAGTGAACATTTGATGCACCTCGTAAATATTGTGTGAAGCAAGTTCTATTGGAATTATATTAAAATTCATTTAAACAGCGAAAAAGACAAAAAATGACTTATTAGTCGCAATCGCTAAAAAATGCCATAAAAAATGGGCCATTTCGTTTTGTCATAACAGTCTGTACTAAACGGCATTGTTCTGAAATGAAAAGAAAAAAAGATGGCGTTTCCTTAAAATTTACCCCCCCGTGATGATGCTCCTGCAGAGGTGTCGATGCTCATAAACAATAAAAAACTGAAATCTCTTAGCACGAAGCAACTGTAAGTTTAAGAGCGCTATTACTTCTTTGGGTTTGCATCGTGTGTGAGATTCTGTGGCATCTACTGTTGTGTGTTCTTACTGCGGTTTGTTTCTTGTTACTGTGCTGATCTGAACGACCACACGATCAAGTGTCTGCCGCCCAAGTAAGTGGCAAAATCGCTCTCCCCCACCCCAGCTGTCAAGTAGACAGAAATATTATCCGAACAATAGAATGTACTGTATAGATTGGCTGAAGCACCCCCATCTTTGCAGCTAAATGAAGCCATGTTTTTTTTGTTTTGTTTTTTTTTCAGTCAAAGGAGAGCGATTTAAGAAACAGAGTATTTCGTTTAGTGCTGGTTAAGACCGAGTGGCCGCGGGCCGCACATAATATAAATCTTACTCTGTGTTCCATGACCAAAACCAAATCACTTAACATCGAAATCACAATATGCAAGGAGTACGAATTGATAAATCAAAAACACGTTGCTTCCTATATCGGTTATTGTCGTGAGAATGGAAGCTGCTGAAATGTTATTGTAAATAAAATAAAGCCTGAAAGTGAATGTCATTGCAATAAGAAGCAAACAAGCAGATCACAAATATAGCGGAAAACGTGAAAATGATATATTTGTGGTTTGATGACTTCTATTTTTACAGTTATGAGGCGAACATTCTGAAGGCTTTGTAAATATTATTATTCTAACCACTAATATCATTTAAATACAGATGAACGAAAAGACAATATAGAAATAAGATCTGATACAAACGACACGTCGATTCAGTACAACAATTCTATTATCCGGCACCTATTAGGTAAGGGCGAGCAGCAGTTTTGTTAGCAACGCAGAAAATAAAATCTGCCGTTCGTTTACCGTTACAAGTACGTTTTCTGTAAATCCAGAACAAAAATGTCTAGTGTTTTAAATGTCGCTTATCTCGCGTTTTTTAAATTTGTTTATCTTTTACTTTTACTCATCTTTGAACTATTTATAGTTAAAATGATGGGGAGTCTGGAATTCAAGAAAACGTGCGGAGATGATCTTCTCCCCCTTACGTAACATTCAGTTTTTATTGTTGTTTTTTTACTAAAATAAATCTAAATCTAAACGTCTCACGTTTTGACGGCAAAAAACAGAAACAAAAACAAACAAAAAAACATGGTGGCCACTAGATCAACGATCGTCCACCAAGGGTGGTGAAACCATAGGGTCAGCCGCTCTTGTGTAGGATACTCTAGCTCGGGAAACGGGAATTTTGGAAGTGGAATAGTTTGCTGACCTTAAAATTTTTGGAAGTGATTAAAACATCAAAGAGACATTTCTTAATTTTTTCCCATTTTATTTTTGGAAAAGCATCGCGAAGAGAATTACGTTCATTGGTAAACTTTTTTCCCTTTCTATCCTCGTGCGGAGATTATTTGGCACCATTTCTAAAATCATCTCCGACCGTTCACCTGAATATTACACTTTTGCTTCAATTTACTTGCAGTAAATTGTTTGTAACCCTAGATGAAAACGTTTTAAGAAAACATGTTCAGTGTTAGATCTCTAATTAAGATAATTGAAAAACAGGAGAGTGAACATTAATAGTATAAAACAATTGATAATTCCGCAAAATTATCTCTCGGTTACCCCTTATTCACTCAGGAAAAGCAAAGGGGAAAACATTTGACAATACAAATAAGTGAACGGCGCACGAAAATACAAACCTCTTCGTCGGAGCACAGATCCTGTTCATTTTCCGTAACATTCTGTGCGTCGGTGTAATTAGCGAAGTCAAGCAGCAACCAACGATACGGATCAGCAAACAGGCCTAACTCATCTGCCTGCAATTGGACAAGTAATGCACAATAATTTAAGACATTTTTTATGTATTTTTTTAGTAAATCCACTTCAGTTTCCACATCAAATTGACGAACTTTATTCTTAGTCTTCACAACCAAATAATCAATGAAAACCTGAATACGAACAATATTAATATTTTCTACATCGGGCATTTCTGTTATTTTATATTAAAGTAATTTAATAGTTAGTGGTCAGCAGCAAAAACTCTGCACAAAATCACACAAAATATTGCTGCACAAAAAATTGTTTTTCCAAAAAGTTGCACGGACACTGTTCCTGCTGAAAAAGAGGAAACAATACTCTCAATTAATTAAATATTTCATACATTCAGTTAATTAATATAACACTTCAATTAATTAAATATTTCAACAAAACCAATCTTCACGAGCAATAACAATAAAACTTATTATTTTTCTAATATAAAGACAGGAAATATTCTTTAGAACAAGCAGGTTATTATGCCGTTTTCTTCGCCTAGTTTGGGACATCCGTAAGTATATATTTATGAAGAAATAAATGATCCGTTAACTTAATGTGTTTATTTACAGAGCCGTCTTTCGACGGCTTTGTCATCAGTCTAGAAATATAAACAAAACAAAATATAAATAAAATGCAATGTACATACAAAGTAAGACAAAATGGGGGGAATTAATATAAATACGAGTAAGGTACATTTTAATGTATAATAATTAGCAAACTATATTACAAAGCATGAAATGCAAGGGGGATATTAATATAGGGACCAGTAGAAAATGAAATTACAAATGTAAAATGCCAAAGGGAGATTACTAAAAATATTAGATATAAATTTATAATAATGTGCCACGAGGTTTTTATAACTTTCTGGAGCTACAGCATGAGTCGGAGAAGGTCTATTTGTATTCTTGGAAATGTTTTAGGCAACGGGGGGGGGCAGTTTGTGAGGGAGGGGTGTAACTTATTAGCAGAGGGAACACACGAATATGAGTTTGTTCGTTGAGGGGAGTTTCAGATTTCTGCTTGGCTTGAAAATGTGAATTATTTCTAAAGCGCTTCTATTCCAGAATTAATTTTTTATTTAAGGAATTTTAATGTCAGAGTTCCGGTGGAAAGTATGTGGTGTGTTTACAAGAGGTGAAGCAAAGTGCAATCTGCTTGCTTTGTGTTTCCATGAATGTAAATGTTCTTTAACTCTAGCATTGAAGCTCCCGCCCGTCTGGCCTACGTATTTAGCTTCGCATTTGTGGCAGTGGAGTTCATGAACACCTTACTTCGCTATGATTGGGGTGGTGTTGCAAGGTGAGGGTAAGTGTTAGAGGGATTTGTAAGTGGTAGAGGAAACGTGAAAATTGTATTTGTGAAGAATGTGAGCAACCTTTTGTGATGTTTTTCCAAAGAAAGTAAAATAAATAAATGTAGTTGGTTTCTGGGTGAGTGGAGCGAAGCTTGTGAACATTTTCAATTTTTTTCTTATTTAATTTGCGGCGTAGTATGTTGTCAACTGTGAGACTATATCTATTGGCTTAAGCTATTTAATTTATGATGTGTGTTTCTTTTTGAAAATGGTCTTGTGATAAGGGAAGGCTGATTAGTCTGTGAGTCATGGCATGAAAAGCTGCATATTTGTAAGCAGGTGGATGTTAAGATGTGTTGTGGATGGTGAAACACGTTTTTATTAAACTTTGTCCTCGAATAGCGTAAATAACGCTTACAAGAATGTCACATGACTCAGTTTTGTTGAAATACCTAAATTATCGAAAATAGGAAAAGTTTCAAATTTTTTGGGCGTCTTGCTACAGTTACAGTATTAAAGATTAAATACCCTCGAAAGTAGATTTTTAAATAAACATTTAAATTGTTTCAAAATAATATTTTTCGAGTAATTTCATGAAATAAAAGCAAATTTAAAAACAAGATTTTCTAAAAAACTGCTATATTTATATTTTCTTTATATCTTATCTGCAATATTTGGACTGTGGTGCAGCATGAACTGAATAAAACCACATGAACACCGTTTTCACGTATTCTTTAGGTTTTTCAACAATTTCATAAATATATAGTTCTATACCATTCACGTGGTTAATAATAAACGTTACAGACATTTTTATTCCTGATCGAATTTGTGAGTGCATGTATTTTAAATGATTTCTAATGATAAATTTTAAAATAATTCAACAATAAACATTTGAGGTATGGAATTTCATTTCTAGAATAATATGGGGTATGGGCAGTGCTCAATTGTTAACGTAGGGCATTGTCACGGTCTGCAGCTTAATTCTAAACTTTGCGTAGAGACAGTTTCAAATCAAATAAGTATGTGAATGTCTGATGTGGCTCAGGGCCAACATTGCCGATGTTTTGCGACGACCTGGAAGTCGTTTCAAGTCTTGACGGAGATTGATTTTCGACATTAGCTTTGTCAAATTCAACCGCTGTCTGGAGAAAAATTTTAGTTACTCTGATCGGTATTTTTTCGTGGTTTCTCCGATCAACACCAGGCGAGTGCCGGCGGAGCAGTACCCTAACAAACAGGCCACAGACCGCGCGCGATCTTTTCTACCTCTTCCTTGTCCTACCCACTTCCCTTACACACTTACTCTTACACACTTACACACTTCCCCTACACACTTACATACTTACTCTTACACAAACTTCACTACCACGCATGTGACGAGCTTAGAACTTGTCTCGGATGGGGCGGGACTTCGCAAGAGTACCCAGAAGCTGTAAATCCCCGCAAGACGACGTGTAGGTCGGCGCCAGATATCTCCAACCAGCGGGAGAGAAACACCGCCACCTCCCTGGATACATTCACTACACTAACGGGACTAATGTCCATAGCAGTTGGTATGCCCACCTGCAGGAGTAGCGCGGGGGCGTGCTGGCAGCGCAAGTCCACCAGGAAGAGTTCCGGCGGCCCGCCCGAGCTCCCGCGCCGCGCCTCCGCCGCCGCCGCCACCGCCCCCACCGCCGCCGCCAGCCGTCCCGCGCCCGCGCCCTCGCCCACGCCCCCGGATAGCAGGCACGCCGGCAGCCCGGCCTGCGACAGCGCCCGCCACAGCTGCAGGTCCCCTAAGCAAAACGCCACAACTAGTTCCAAGGGGAACATAGTAGTTTACGTAACGAGGGCGCAAAACAGGTGATTCACGCACGAGTCGAGTTTGACGGCAAAGAGACGAGCGCGGGAATCTCCTTTTTTGCGCCCGTACTGCGTATACAATTTTTTAACATGCCGTGAGCGAAACGCAATGTGTCAAGTAAAGGAATATAAATTAAATATCAAATAACTAGAAATATCTTACTTGTACAAAAGTAAATGGATTCCAGTCAGTGTCGTAACAATCTTGTTTGTAAACAATAAACAAAGGCGTCGTCAAGACGAAAAACAATTGCGAATCGTTACAGATGTTTCGCACTCTGTGAAAAAATTAGCTGTTCCGCACATGGAAAACAAGCCTCAGAAGCGCACGGTGTGTTAAAAAATAATAATTTACACTTCACACTAGGTAGGCCCAATGGACATTTAACTTTTACTATTATATTTAAGATAGTATTAAGTTAGATTCAGCTAATAAGTTGTGATCAAATTCTCCCTATAACTTCTAAAGATGCTGGGCAGTACTGCAAAACTGAATGTCTCCTAGAAAAATGAAGTCCCGCCCCAGGTGGATCAACTACCGGTCGCTGATCTGTGGCGAATTTTCACAGAAGCAAAGATGAGTTTAGGTGTAAAGGAACATAAATAATTTTTTCATTATCAGCACTCTTTAGATATTGGAACAACATGTGGTTAAAAATCCAAATATTTTAAATGTGACAAGTACTGATGATTTGCCATTAGAAGAAAGGATTGTTCCGATGTTAGAATGCTCCCACTGGTGTCACACTGGTGTCACAGGGCATAGACGTTTTTCTGCGTATGAAAACTATCAGACAGATAAACGTTTAAACTTCGATTTCATTCACATCGTAATTCAATTAATTTATTTTTGTGGCAAAGACACCGGATATATCAACCTGTTATAAAACAATATGTTTTTATGTAACTTACCTACTTTTCTTCAACATTTCATGTGTATTTGACATGTTACGGCGTGAAATCATATTTGTAGCTAAAAATGCACCTATTTTTAATATTTGACCTTTTATTTATTTAATGTTTGCTCTTAAAAGTCCAGACTCTAGATATAACCTTTTCTCACAAATTTTCTCAGAGATTTGAGTATGACACTTGACGATATTCTCATGTGATCACGATCTTCATTATCATCATCAGCTTTGCCTGGTTCACTTTATTTAAGAGAGCACGTCTTGTGAAATTTAAGCAATGTTTCGTATTACTAATGCGTATGCGTGATCTGGGCTGTCCGGGTGACGCCGGACGGTTGGGATGATCCAAACGTCGGCAACCCAGCCTCGATGGGGCGTCACCCGGACAGCCTAGATCACCCACATGACTCTGGCCGCGGAAGCCTACGACTTTACTAATGCGTATGTTTTATTGTCTGAATAAATTAAATAAACGTTGCGAATTGCTTTTCTTATTCATTTGTTGATGTGTCAGACTAGGAACATTTTTTTACATTTTTTAAAAGGTTTTGTGAACTTTTGTTATGCTGATGAATAATTTTTATTTGCAATAAATGTTATTATTTTATCCGTATTAATGTTACATAAATATTTTAATGGGAAATGTTTTATATTAAAAATAATTAATATGAATAGTTAGAAGACTTATTGGGGTAATTCACATTATAGTGAAATCAGGTTTGATGCAGTAGACTCTAAAAAAAAAGTAAGTTAAGAGTTGGCTTTTATTCAAAACTATATTCGTTTCTGGTCAATATCCTTCTATATTTAAATTAATCTTAAGATTATTAGAAACGGTAACTTTAAAATTTTGGTTTTTGATAAATTATTTTTTAGGTATGTATTTCTTATGTTAATACTTTACAATATAGTTTGATTAAATTGTTGTATTGTTAATATTAAATAGTTCTAGCTTTTGTATTTTTTACGACTATTTAAAAAAATTATTGTAACTTGAGAGGACCTGAAGAGGGAAAACAATTTTGTGAAACAATAAATGTGAAATCGAAAATACATTAAACCTGGTTTCAGTGTAATGTGAAATACCTCAACAAGTCTTCTAATTTTTCATAATATATCAGGGTATTCAGGATTTGATTTATTACTACAAAATAATTATACGTTTGTTAATACATATAATTTGTTGCGAATTGATCACTTACGAAGAATAGCGTAGTGTTCCCTGAGCTCCAATTCTAACAAAATGAAGGAAGTCTGTTGTAAAAAAATCAGCTCTTAAAAAAATATCCTGTACAGTTTTTTGAAAAAACAAACAAACAACAAACTAGTAATTTTTGTCTGAAATTTCTGCAATTTCAATTTTTTCTCTATAAAGCCGCTTCACATTTTTCTTTCAACTTTTTCCACGGATTGATAAATGGACACTTAAAAGAATGGCGTGCGTCTCATTATCGTTGAACTCTCTTAATTTTCGAAAATTGCAAATTTAGAAATAATGCGAGAAACAATGCGCTGTTGGAGCACCACTTTTTTTTTGTACATATTTTATAAATTAGAGTTGGGATTAATGAGAGTTATTCATTCATCATCACTCGAGCCTAGCGTACAGACAGCAAATAGGATTTTAATTGTTTATTCATTGGTTTTGCTTAGATAATAAGTTGCATACGATACTTCTATTTGTTTTCACTTTTACAAGAGGTATTACAACTTCTTTTAAGTTATTAAATTAGTTCGGAAGACAGCTCTCACGTCTTCTTTCATTTACTGTACTCACATTGTTTAATCCTCTCGGTGCAGGTTCTCATCAGTTCAAATCTCATTTACCTCCTGGCCGTTCCACTCCTTTAATCATTTCCCCTTAAAGAGATGATCTTCCAGTTTCAGTGGTCTTCCACGCTACACCACTGGACTACCAGGTGTCACGTGCGTGTCGCCGTGCTGCGAGGTAGATACGCCAGTCAAGTCTCGCATCCGCACGCACACACTTATAAACTTACACGTATACACACGTGGAATCATACTCAGTATGCGAGGCGGGAGCCATTTTGATTCATGCCGCCGCGGTGTTTCGTTTGCTTTTGCAGTACTCAGTTGTTTATAGCCATGGCTTCTCTGCGTGACGTGTAGGGCAAACTATTCTTTGGCGTACGCGTAACACAAAATAACACTATCCAGTCAATGCAAAGTAAAGGTAAGTACTAGTTACTGTGTACTGAAGCATGTCATTTTTAGTCCTGAAGGATTTCCCGATAAGAATAAGATGACCGACACAATGGCAAGGCGAGACGTCCTTCATGTTTTCTATTAGCTGAGGTTCCCGATAGCCCATGGGGTGTTCATCTAAATCATTTCGGTATACTGAGTTATGTGGAACGTGAATTTCTCACTCCGGATTTCATTCGCCATTTCATTCCATTCCATTCCATTTCATTCCAAAAATGACCTTATGTGTTTTTGATGAACAGATTTCTTTAAGGAAACATTTCTGTCATCAATATTGAAGTTGTACGAAGACGGAAAAAATTTTTCAATTTTCGAAAATTCGAAAAGTTCAACCAAATTTCAATCTAGGTCATTTCTTAAAGCGTCTTTTGCTCTATCTGAGAAAAAAGTAATTAGAGACATGTTCGAGAAATTTTTGAAAATGTCTACGCTTCATGTAAAGTTAAAACATTTGCGTCAATCTTCCAGGAGTTCGTTCAGATAGATGGGGGAATATTGGAAGATTGTGGACAAAATTGTAACAACGGCTTGAGCGCTATTGTTGTCCACCGACGGACACACGTTTTACTGTCAATCAATTTTTCGGTTTCAAAGACTCACAAAACATGGATTCTGACTACACAAAGTGCTAGAGAAAATAATTAGCTAAATGTAGAAAAAATATTTATCCACTTTTTCGTCACCAGGATCTGGTAATAAGAGTTATTCTGTCGAAAAATCGTAGGTTTCTGCCGCAGAATTACTACAATCCTTTTTCCACTGCGTAAGTAGTATGCGAGAAAGTAAAACCAAAAATGTCACATTATGAAAAAATATTCGAAGTATTTTTTTGGCTTTTAATACTGGTCTAGTACTACTTGATAGTTTTAAGAATTAAAATAGATTTCAAAACAAAGATTTCCAGATCTCCAAATGAATTTTTTCTACAGATATTTCCACAATGATATTCACAAAACCCCAGCAACAATAATTTGATTTGCATGCAAAAAGCTGTTACCTTGTCCCCAGCACGCCAGAGCACTCACGCGTGGTTGAGGAGCGGCTCTGGTTGAAAACTCCAAAAAATCTTCAATGAGATGAAGGACAGCGTCCAAGTCATCAGGTGGTGCAATCCCCATAGTAACCCCGATCATCACGAAAACCCACATGTGCATCATCGATGAGACCATCCGTCAGCACACTCTCTGACCATCGATGAATTTAGGCATCTGATATTGACCACTTTTATGTAGGAAACCCGTCGTTTCCCACCAAGTTCCAAGTTACAATCCCATTACTTATTGGAGCATGTGTACCATGCAATCGGACCGTTATTTTCATATGTAAGCAGCTCTTGAGCTTGGTTGCGTGATCCACGGGAATTATATGTCATCTGGCACAGACAGCAGGTTACTTGAACGTAGCGCGTTCATTAATTCCCAATGTTCGAGAAGCACAATTTGACTTTCAGGGAGATCGGAATTTAACAAGACAAAAACGATACCGTGTTAGGGACGACAATTGACGGAAAATAAATGGGAAAATCCAACATTACAAATTAGAGAAAGGATATAAAACTTACCAGAAATAGAAAAAATAAATTACATATAAGGTATGTGAAGGTAATATGTCCACATTAAGCACATCAAATTTTGCTGTTTGTATATTTCAACACTTCGCCAAATTAACACCATCATAAAAAAATTAATACTTTTGCTTCAAGTTGAAATAGCTAATTACAAAAAAGTGATTGTAATTTGAAGGTATTATGCCCACATGATGGTTATATGGCCACTGCCAAATTAACTTGTTTCTTGTAGCCTGATCATGGAACTAGGGCTAGCTATACTAATATATAATATTATTTACTCTCTTACAGTATAATCATACACAAATACGCCCTGAAATAAATTATTTTTTAAACAACAGCGCGCGAGTTTAAAGGAAGTTATAAGGACAGCGCCTTTGGCGCGTTGTTGACAATAAAAGCTCCAGAGTGCGAATATGAGAATCAACAAGTCTGGTACGGTATTAACGCACTTCTTACTCTCTCCCAGACTGCATGCTTGCACAATCAATCGTAAATAGTTTCAGGTAACATCATAGCCGCTTCTTGGCCATATTACTTCCACTGGCTATATTTGCATCACTTACCTTATTATACAAAAATTGTGTGGTCATTTTTATTTGCCGTTCAATAAAACATGATATTAAATTTGCCACGTAATAGTAAGATCAAAAGATACAGAGATCAAAACATACATAGAAATTTGGTAAGCGACAAAAATTGAACATATGTAATTTAATAATAATAATAATAATAATAATAAAATTAATATTAACTAGCGGTTTACAACAGTAAAAATGCTGCGGAAACTAAACCACACAATATGATTTTCCAAAAAAAAAAAAAAAAAAAAAAAAAATCACGCACTCTGTGCTTTAATAAAACAACAAAAAATAGAATACTGCAATAAACTAAACAAAGAAATAATAAAAATAGACTTAACAAAATAGCAAGCAGGCTTTACCTTGGAGCCTTGCTGTCTCATGATGTCGAGCGTGTTGTAAGACGCACTGAATTCGAGAATAAATATTTGAAATAAAGAATATAGATTGTTTGAATTATCTTTGAGTTCCTGGGACCGGCTTAGGTGGCTCAAGGCATTAACTGATGTTATTGCAGTGCCTCTGATCGGGAGGTCCTAGGATTTGAGACCCGACTGTGGCAAGAATTTCGAAATTACTTCTAGGCTGTCCGGGTGACGCCGCGTCGTTGGCTGATAGGCCGACGTTGGCCTATCTGCCAACGACGCGGCGTCACCCGGCCAGCCTAGAAGTAATGGACTCGAGCCGCGGAAGCCTACGTGTACAAGAATTTCGAAACTAGCTAGTCGAATTCGGCGGAGAATTCTAGCTGCCGACTGCTGTGATCGGTTGTTTTCCGTGGTTTCTCAGATAAACTCCAGGCGAATGCCGAAGCAGTGCCCTAACAAACGGGCGAGGGCCGCGTGCGCTTTCCTTGTACCTTGACATTTCCTCGCCCGTGATTTCCACACATTTACACTTAAATGCACTACATTACCACTCAAGTGTGGTGCTTATGGCTTTTCCAGGTTGGGGCGGTGCCCCGCTGGTGAGTGATACATTGTAGAGAAAACCTGCAAGCTGACGACTTAGTCTCCAGTTCTCATCATCCAGCTAGGGAAGATCACCACCACAATCCGTGATAACACACGCACTTCATTTAAAGGATTAATGAATTTAACACTGGATGCTAACGAATGGAAAACACTAATCAATCAATCAACTGAGTTCCTGAGCATCTAACGCAACATTAGACTCCTCTCATTTAAGCTGGAATCTGCATACTTTCGTTCAATTTTAGTCGAGTTGAAAAACAGTAATATAAAGAACAATAATAATTAAATTAATAACAATAAAATTTATTTATTTTTACATCACATTATTGCCACTTGTGTTGTATTCCTTATTGGAGAGCCAACTATGTCGGAAATATATTACGAACAGTAAATGCATAATAGGTGTGACATTGTTACTGAGTAACCAATGTATAATTATTAATTAAATTTGTTAAGAGAACATTCACGTCAGCAGGTAGGCTGGTTTAAGTGCAGTTGCACAAAACCACTGAGTTACCAAAACGACCAATTATTTAAACAGTTTCTTTGGACTAATGTATTCCCGTTGAATGAAGTTTGTAACGACTCTGTTACCTTTCAGCAACACCAATTGCGTCGGAAATATGTTCGCACATTCCTAAATGCATCGAAAGCGTACCCTTGTTACTGAGCAACCAATGTATTTTTTAATAATACGAGAATCGTATAATTCGTAGAATTTGTTCCAAGAATTGTCAGGCCGACCGGGGCTCGAATCGGGGTCTTCTAGTTTATAGCCCCTTGTATGCTTTTTGCCACCAATTTGAAATCACATTAGAAAGACAATTACCTTAAAATTACTTTCCACCCAATAAAAGTATTCATTATGTACAACTGATACGTATTATTGTCTAATGTTATTGTGTTTCATTGAAGCTGGTTCTTTCATTTCCGTGTCTGTCTCTTTCCAAAATCGACTTTTTCGTCAAAGTTATAACATTTGTTCTCGCTAACGTTCTTCACACTTCGGCATCGTCTACATTCAATGTTTTTATTCCGGTTTTGGGATTTCGTTTTCGACTTCATCCTTTTCACGAAAAGTATCCTCTTTGTCCTCGGCCTTAAAATTTCATCTTTGAATTTCATTTTCTTTAGTTGACATTCTTCAATATTACTCTCTTCTAAGCCTAACGTCTTATCCATTCGTTTCATCAAACATCCTTTCTTACCTATTCATCTTCGTCTTCTGTGTTCGTCTTCCATCGGTCGTCTTCGTTTCTGGATATCACTTTCGTCAATTTGTCGTCATTTGTGTTCGACTCCATCTTCTTTATCGTCATCCGTCTTCATTTTACAAATTCGATCTTAGATTCCGCCTATCGACTTCGATTTCTTCTTCGTTATATGTCTTCGTATTTCATTTCTGCCTTTCTTCATTTCCTTTGGTATTCAATTTCATTCGTCTCCCTCCTTCGTTTTTGTCGTACGCCTTTATCTTTCGTCTTCGCCTTCCCCTTCATCTTCGTCTTTCATCGTCGTCTTTCGTCTTTGTTCTCGTCTTTTGTCTTCATCTTTCTCTTCGTCTTTCGTCTTCGTCTTTCGTCTTCGTCTTTCGTCTTCGTCTTTCGTCTTCGTCTTCGTCTTCGTCTTCGTCTTCGTCTTCGTCTTCGTCTTCGTCTTCGTCTTTCGCTTTCGCCTTCGTCTTTCGCTTTCGCCTTCGTCTTTCGTCTTTGTCTTCGTCTTCGTCTTTCGCCTTCGTCTTTCGTCGTCGTCTTTCGTCCAAGTCTTCGTCTTCGTCTTTCATTTTCGTCTTCATCTACATCTTTCGTCCCTCGACTTCGCCTTCGTTTTTCGTTTTAGTCTAATGACGAATTTTTATATTTTTTGTTTTTTCGAATTTGTCGATTTTCCCCCACTTTTTGTGTTTCTGACCTTTGGTTATTCGTCTTTCGTCCTCGCCTTTCATCTTTTGGTTTGACTTTTGCATTGGTTTTTCGTCTTTTGCCTTTCGTTTTTCGTCTTTTGTAGTTTGTCGTTCCTCGCTCGTCGTTCGTTGTTCGTCGTTTCTCACTCGTCGCTCGTAACTCGATTTTTCAAATTGTTATATTTTTCGAATCTTTAAAATTGACAATTTCTACATTTTTCGAATTTTTATATTTTCCAATTTTTTATATTTTTTTGATTTTTATATTGTTTGATTTTTTATATTTTTAGTTTTAGCGAGGTTTTAGAATTTTTTTCGACTTTTTATGATTTGGCTCCCTCGTCTTTCGTCTTTATTCGTTCGTCTTTTGTCTCTCGCTTTTCGTCCTTCCTTATTAATCTTTCGTCTGTAGTCTTTCGTCTTTAGTGTTTCACCTTTGTCATTCGTCTACCGTTTTTGTCTTTGGTTTTCGTCTTTCGTGTTTTGTCTTTCGTAGTTCGTCGCTTGTCGTTCGCTGTTCGTCGTTCGTCGCCTTTTGCCTTTCGTTTTTCGCCGTCCGTCGTTCGTTTATATTTTTCGATTTCGATTCGTCTTTCGTCGTTCGCCGTTCCTCGTTCGTCTTTCGTCTTTGCTTTCGTCTTCCTCTATTGTCTTTCGTCATTTGTTGTCGTCGTATTTTCGTCGTACGTCGTATATCGTTCGTCCTTCGTCGTACGTCGTTTATCGTTCGTCGTTCGTCGTTCGCCTTTCGCCTATCACCGTTCGCCGTTCGTCGTTCGTATTTCATCTATCATCTTTCGTGTTTTGTTTTTGACGTTCGTCTTTCATCGCTCGTCGTTTCTCGCACGTTTGCTTGTCGTTTGTTTAAAAATTTCAAATTCTTGTATTTCTCGAATTTTATATTTTTTGTTTTTTCGAATTTGTAATTTTTTTGTTTTTTTCCACATTTGGTTGTTTGCATTTCGTCTTTCGTTTTTCGTATTTAGTTTTACGTTTTTGCTTTCGTCTTTGGTCTTTCGTCTTTCGTCGTTCGTCGTTGGTCTTCCGTCGTTCATCGTTCGTCGTTCGTCGATCGTAGCTCGTCGATCGTCGCTAGTCGTTCCTCTTTCGTCTTTGAACTTCGTCATTCGTATCTTGGGTTTCATCGTTCGTTGTTCGTCGTTCGTCTGTCGTCGTTCGTCGTTCGTCTTTTGTCGTTTGTCGTTCGTCGCTCGTCATTCGTAGCTGTCGTTCGTCTTTCGCCTTTTGCCCTTCGCCTTTTACCTATCGTCGCTTGTCGCTCTTCGCTTGTCCCTCGTTGCTAGTCGGTCGTCGTTGGTCGTTCGTTTATATTTTTCGAATTTATTTTATTTTTCAAAATTATTTATTTTTGTATTAATTTTTTTTCAAATTATAACTTTTTTCAAATTTCTATAATTTTTTAATTTTATATTTTTCGAATATTTTCTTTTTCGAAGTATTCATTTTTTTCACTTTTGGTGTCCTTGGTATTTCGTCGTTTGTCTTTCGTCATTCGTCATTTATTATTCGCCTGTAATCATTCGTCTTTCGTCTGTTGATGGTATCTGAATTATTAGATTTTTCGTTTTTCCACTATTTGTGTTTCTAGACACGTCGTTCGTTTTACTTCTTTTGTCTTACGTCCTTCGTCTTTCGTCGTTCGCCGTTCGCCTTTCGCTTTTCGCTGTTCGTCGTTCAATTTTTTGAAATTTCTATAATTTTTGAATTTTTATATTTTTCGAATTTTTATAGTATTTGAATTTTTATATTTTTCGTATTGTTCATTTTTTGATTTTTCTACTTTTTGCGTTTCTGTTAATTCGTCGTTTGTCTTTTCTCTTTCATGTTTTGTCTTTCGTTATTCGTCTTTAGCGTTTCGTCGTTCGTCGTTCATCGCTCGTCTCTCATTGATCGTCGCTCATAGTTCGTCATTTGTTTAAAATTTTCGAATTTTTATTTATTTCAAATTTTTATATTTTTCAATTTTTTATATTTTCGAATGTTTATACTTTTATGTTTTTTAATTTGTAGATTTTTCGCTTTTTTACTTTATTGTTACTGATATTTCGTCGTTCGTCTTTCGGGCTTCGCCTTTCGTCTATAGCCTTTCGCTCTTCGCCTTTTGCCTTTCGTCGTTCATCGTTTGTCGCTCGTCGCACGTCCCTCGTCGATCGTCTTTCGTCGTTGGTAGTTCGATTAAATTTTTTTAAAAATTTAATTTTATTGAATTTATATTTTTTTCGTATTTTTTGTTTTTTCACTTCTTTGTTTCTGGTCTTTCGTCATTGGTGTTTCGTTGTTCGTCTTTCGTGTTTCGTCTTTCGTCATTAATCTTTCGCGTGTAGTCATTAGTCTTTGGTCTTTTGTCTTTGTCATTCGTGTATTTATTTTGTCTTTCTATTCGTCTATCGACGTTTGTCGTTCGTTTTTCGTTGTTCGTCGTTCGTGGTTCTTCGTTCATCGATCGCCGTTCGCCGTTCGTCGATCGTCACTCGTCATCCGTCGTTCGTGGCTCGTCGTTCATGATTCGTCGTTAGTTTATATTTTTCGAATTTTTAAAGTTTTCGAAATTTAATAGATTTGAATTGTCATATTTTTCGAATATTTATATTTTTCAATATTTATATTTTCCGAATTTTTATATTTTTTGAATTTTTAAACAGTTTGATTTTTTATATTTTAGGATTTTTTATTTTTCGAATTTTTTAATTTTCCGAATTTATATATTTTGCAATTTTTATACTGTTCGATTTGTTATATTTTTGTTTATTCGAGTTTCAGATTTTTTGTTTTCTTGATTTATTGTGTTTCTGGTCTTCCGTCGTTCGTCGTTCGTTTTTTGTGTCGTCTTTCGTCTATAACATTTCGTATTTTGTCTAGTCTTTCGTCTTTGGTCTTTCGTCTTCGTTATTTGTCTATCAGTTTTGTCTTTGGTTTTCGTATTTCGTCGTTCGTCGCTCATCGTTCGGTGTTCGTCGTTCGCCTTTTGCATTTCGCGTTTCGTCGTTGCCCTTCGTCGTGCACTGTTCGTCGTTCATCGATCGTTGTTCGTCGCCAGTCGTTAGCTGTTCGTCGTTCGCCTTTTGCAATTTGCTTTTCGCCGTTCGTCGTTCATTTATTTTTTTCGATTTTTAAATTTTTCGAATTTTTTTATTATTCGAATTTTTATTTTTTCAAATGGTTATTTTTAAAATTTTTCGAATTTTTATATTTTCAAGTGAGTTTTTTTGAATTTTTATATTTTTCAAATTTTTAGTTACTTTGAGTTTTTATTTTTTTGGTTTTTCCAACTTTATTTGTTTCTGTTTTTTCGTCGTTTGTCTTACGTCCTTGGTTTTACGTCTTACGTCTTTCTTCTTAGGTCGTTCGTCGCTCCTCGTTCGTCTTTCATCCTTCATCGTTCGTCGTTCGCCGTTCCTCTTTCGTCTTTTGTTTTCGTTGTTCGTCTAATCACTAACGTCTTTCGTCGTTTATCACTCGTCGTTTCTCGATCGTCGTTCGTCTTTCATTGCTTGTCGTTCGTCGATCGGTTCGTCGTTCGTCGTCCGTCTTTCTTCTTTGGTCTTTCGCCGTTCGTCTTCCGTCGTTCGTCGTTCGATGTTCGTTGTTCATCTTTCCTTATTTCGTTCGTTCGTGGTCGTTCGTAATTAGTTTTTCGCCGTTCGTTGTTCGTTTTTCGTCGTTTGTCTGTCGACTTTCGTCGTTCGTCGCTCGTCATTCGTCGTTCGCCGTTGGTGTTTCTTCTTTCGTTTTTCGTCGATCGTCATTCATTGTATGTCACTCGTATTTCGCCTTTCGTCGTTTTTAGTTCGTCGCTCATCGCTCATCGTTTTTCGCTTTACGTCCGTCGTTTGTCATTCAACGTTCGTCGCACGTCGTTCGTCTTTCCTCGCCATTTGTCGTTCGTCGTTCATATTTCGTTCTTAGCTTTCGTCTTTCGTCTATTGACGTTCGTCGCACAAAGTTGGTACTTCGTCGTTTGTCGTTCGTCGTTTGTCTATCTCCGTTTGCCGTTCGTCGTTCGTCGTTCTTCGTTCGTCGTTCGTCGGTCGTAGCGTGTCGCTCGAAGCTCGTCGTTCGTCGTTCGCGGTCGACGTTCGTCGCATTTCACTCGTCTTTCGTCGTTCGTTTTATTTACTCGCACTCTTATATTTTTCAAATTTGAATATTATTTTTCGAATTTTGTATATTTCTCAGATTTTTAAATTTTGTATTATTTGAATATTTTACATTTTTTGTTTTTTCGATTTTCTATATTGTCCGTTTTTTCCACATTTGTGTTTCTGATCTATGAATTTGCCGATCGTCATTCGTTTTTCGTCTTTGCTTAAGTCGTTCGTCGTTCGTCGTGTGTCATTTGTTGTTCGTCGCTCGTCGGTCATGGTTCGTTTTCCTCGTTCGCCTTTCGCCTTCCTCTATCACTTTTCGCCTCGTCGTTCGTCGTTTGTCGTTCGTCTATCGTCGTTTGTCGTTCGTCGTCCGTCGTTCGTTGCTTGTCGCTCGTCCTTCGTCGTTCTTTGAAAATTTTCAAAATTTTATTTTTCAAATTTTTTGCTTTTGGTATTGTTATTTTTCGAATTTATCAATTTTAGAATATTTATACATTTTCGACATTTTATATTTTTTTGTTTTTTCGAGGTTTTAGAATTTTTGTTTTTGCGACGTTTTGTGATTCTGGTCTCTCGTCTTTCGTGTTTATACGTTCGTCTTTCGCTCTCCTTTTCGTCTTTCCTTATCAATGTTTCGTCTTTCGTCTTTAGACTTTGTCACTCGTCTATCGTTTTTGCTTTGGTTTTCGTCCTTCGTGTTTTGTAGTTCGTCGTTCGTCGCTCGTCGTTAGCTGTTCGTCGTTCGACATTTGCTTTTTGCTTTGGTTTTCGTCTTTCGTGTTTTGTGTTTTGTAGTTCGCCGTTCGTCGTTCATTTATATTTTACGATTTATATATTTTTAAAATTTTTATATTTTTCCAATTTTTATTTTTTTGAAATATTATTTTTTTAAGTTTTCGTTCGTCGTACTACATTTGTCTCTTGTGGCTCACTTTTGCCTATTGCCGTTCGCCGTTCTGAGTTATACGATCTTCACTTGTCGCAGGAAGCTACTCGCTTGTAAATCGACGCTCCTTTCTTATAAATTATGCCACGTCGCTGCTCGTTTGAATTTTTTGAATTTTTAACTTTTTGAATTTTAATAATTTTTGAATTTTTTATTTTTAGGTTTTGTTTTATTTTTATATTTTTCGATTTTTATATTTACCGATTTTTATATTCTTCGAATTTTTATATTTCTCGATTTTTTTATTTCTTCGAATGTTCATTTTTTTCGATTTTTTATATTTTTCGATTTTTATATTTTTCGCTTTTTTATATTTTCGATTTTTTGAGTTTTTAAGTGTGCATCTGTCAAAGCGTTTCATCGCATTCGTCGTTCGTGTTTCGTCTATCGTCGTTCGAAACATGTCGCACTGTCGTTCGTCATCGTGGTTCGTCGTTCGTGGTTCGCCGTTCGTAGATCATTTCTCGTCTTTGCTATTGTCCCTTGTCTATCGTCTTTCGTCGTACGTCGTACTACATTTTTCCTTTGTCGCTCACTTTCGCCTATTGCCGATTGCCGTTCTCAGTTATACGTTCTTCACTTGTCACCGATTGCTCTTCGCTTGTAGATCAACGCTCCTTTCTCATTAATTATTCCTCCTCGTTGCTCGTTTGAATTTTTTGGAATTTTTAACTTCTTTGCATTTTAAAATTTTTCCAATTTTTTTTATATTTTTCGATTTTTTATTTTTTATGATTTTTAAATTTTTCGAATTTTTATATTTTTTGATTTTTATTATTTTCGAATTTTTATATTTTTTGATTTTTATATTTTTCGAATTTTTATATTTTTCAATTTTTATATTTTTCGATTTTTTATATTTTCGATTTTTTTATATTTTCGGCAATAGGCGAAAATAAGCGACAAAGGACAAATGTAGTAAGACGAACGACGAAAGATGATAGACAAGAGACAAAAGCAGAACACGAAAGATGAACTACGAAGGGCGAATGACAAACGACGATGACAAAATACAGTGCGACGAGTAACGATCAACGATGGACGAAACGAACGACGAAACGCTTTGACAGATGCAAACTTATAAACTCGAAAAATCGATAAATATATAAAAATTCGAAAAATATAAAAATCGAAAAATATAAAAATCGAAAAATATAAAAAATCGAAAAATATGAAAATCGAAAAATATAAAAATCGAAAAATATAAAAAATCGAAAAATATGAAAATTGATAAATGTAAAATTTGAAAAATGTAAAAATTTGAAAAATATAAAAATCAAAAAATATAAAAATTCGAAAAATATAAGAATTGAAAAATATAAAAAATCGAAAAATATAAAAATTAAAAAATTTCAAAATTCGAAAAAAATATAAATTGAAAAATATAAAAAATCGAAAAATATAAAAAGTGAAAAATATAAAAATTTGAAATATACAAAAATCAAAAAATATAAAAAATCAAAAAATATATAAAAAATTGCAAAAATTTTGAAAATGCAATGAAGTGAATAATTCCAAAAATTCAAACGAACAACGATGTGGCATAGTTTATGAGAAAAGAGCGTCGATCTACAAACGAAGAGCTACCAGCGACAAGTGAAGAACGTATAACTAAGAACGATGAACGGCAATAGGCAAAAGTGAGCGACAAAGAACAAATGTAGTACGACGAACGATGATAGACAAGAGACAAAAAGAAAAGACGAATGATGAACTACGAACGGCGAACGACGAACGACGAACGACGATGACCAACGACAGTGCGAAGAGTAACGATCAACGATGGACGAAACGAACGACAAAACGCTTTGACAGGTGACAACTTAAAAATTCAAAAAATATAAAAATTCGAAATATATCAATTAAAAAATTTAAAAATTCGAAAAATATCAAAATCAAAAAATATCAAAATTCGAAAAATATAAAAATTCGCAAAATATAAAAATCTAAAAATATAAAAATTCGAAAAATTTAAAAATCAAAAAATATAAAAAATCGAAAGATATAAATAAATATTGGAGAAATTTTAAAATGCAAAGAAGTGATCAATTCCAAAAATTCAAACGAGCAACGTCGTTGAATAATTTATGAGTAAAAAGAGCGTCGAACGACGAAACGCTTTGACAGATGCAAACTTATAAACTCGAAAAATCGAAAAATATATAAAAATTCGAAAAATATAAAAATTGAAAAATATAAAAAATCGAAAAATATAATAATTCGAAAAATATAAAAATTGAAAAATAGAAAAAATCGAAAAATATAAAAATTGTAAAATATAAAAATTCGAAAAATATAAAAAATCGAAAAATATAAAAAATTGGAAAAATTTTTAAATGCAAAGAAGTGAAAAATTCCAAAAATTCGAGCGAAGAGCTACCAACGAAGAGTAAAGAACGATCTAGATGTGTATAAGAGACAGATATAGTACGACGAACGACGAAAGATGATAGACAAGAGACAAAATGAATAGACGAAAGATGAACTACGAACGGCGAACGAAGAACGACGAACGACGATGACGAACGACAGTGCGACGAGTAACAATTAACGATGTCAAAACGAACGACGAAACGCTTTGACAGATGCAAACTTATAAACAGGAAAAATCGAAAAATATATAAAAATTCGAAAAATATAAAAATCGAAAAATATAAAAATGGAAAAATATAAAAATTGTAAAATTAAAAATTCCAAAAATATAAAAAATCAAAAATATAAAAAATTAGAAAAATGTTTAAATGCAAAGAAGTGAAAAATTCCAAAAATTCGAGCGAAGAGCTACCAACGAAGAGTAAAGAACGAAACAAATCGAAAAAAATATAAAAATGATGAAAAAATGAAAATTCGAAAAAATATACAAAATTGAAAAATATAAAAACGAAAAAATATTAAACAATCAAAAAAATATAAAAATCGAAAAATATAAAATCAAAAAATATAAAAAGATAGAAATATAAAAAACTTGGAAAAAATTTTATACCGCAAAAAAATAAAGGGAAAAATTCCAAAAAATTCCCCAAACGATAAACGAACGGTGCATAATTTTAATAAGAAAAAAACGTCGATCTTTACAAGCCGAAGACAAAGCGTTTACCAGCGACAAGTAAATTGAAACGTAATAACTGAGAACGGCGAACGCAATAGGCAACGTGAGGGACAAAGGATCAAACATATAGTACGACGAACGACGAAAGATGATAGACAAGAGAACAAAATGAATAGACGAAAATGACTACTACGCAACGGCGAACGACGCACGACGCACGACGATGACCGAACGACTAGTGCGACGAGTAACACGGCGATGGACGAACGAACGAGCAAAGCCTTTGACAGATGCAAACTTGTAAAACTGGAAATCGAAAAAATAATCGAAAAATATAAAATTGAAAAATTCGAAAAAATAAAAAATAAAAATATAAAAGATGATAAAAATATCGAAAAAATAAAAAGATCGTAAAAATTAAAAATTAAAAAAAATAAAAAAATTCAAAAGCAAGAAATAAACATTTTAGAAAAACAAAAATATAAAAATATCGAAAAATATCGAAAATTCGACAAATAAATAGAAATTATAAAATTAACGAAAAAATATAAAATACGTGAAAAATAAAAAGCGAAAAAATATGTAAGAAAAAATAACAAGAAAAATAATAAAAAAGAAATTTGGAAATTGAAAATTTAACAATCAGAGAGACACGTGAAAAATTCAAAATTCAAAACGATTAACTGAGGCTTTTGATAAAGAGGCGATCACAGCGAAGAGCACAGCGACAGTAAAAGAACGTATAAACTGAGGAAGGTGCGAACGACAATAGGCGAACGTTGAGCGACAATGGACACAATGATAGTACGACGAACGACGAAGCGACAAAGGGACAAATATAATACGACGAACAACGAAAGACGACTAGACAAGTGACAAAATGAATAGACGACAGATGAAGCTACGAACGGCGAACGAAGAACGACGAACGACGATGTCGAACGACAGTGCGACGAGTAACGATGAACGATGGACGACACGAACGACGGAAACGCTTTGACAGATGCCAATTTTAAAAACTCGAAAAAATCGAAAAATATAAAAATTGAAAATATAAATTCGAAAAATATAAAATCCAAAAAAATATAAAAATCGAAAATATAAAAATTGAAAAATATAAAAAAATTGAAACATATAAAATCTCGAAAAATATAAAAATTCGAAAATATAAAAATTCGAAAAATCATAAAAATTAAAAAACATAAAAAATTCGAAAAATAATAAAATTTGTAAAATATAAAAATTCGAAAAATAATAAAATTCGTAAAAATATAAAAAATTGGAAAAATTTTTACATGCCAAAGAAGTGAAAATTCTATAAAATCGAGCGGCAGAGCTAACCAACGAAAGCAGTAAAAGACGGAACTTAGAACGTCCGAACGACAATATGCCACGTGAGCGACAAAGGACAAATATAAGTACGACCGAACGACCGAAAAGAATGATAGACAAGAGACAAAAATGAATAGACGTAAAATGAACTACGAACGGCGAAGATAGAACGAACGATGAAAAATATGATGAATTCGAAAAATATAAAAATGAAAAATATAAAAATCGGAACATATAAAAATAAAAAATATACAAAATCGAAAAATTAAAAAATCAACAAATATAAAAATAGGAAAAATATAAAAAACTGGGAAAAATTTTATACCGCAAAAAAGGGAAAAATTCCAAAAATTCAAACGAATAAAACCACGTTGGCAATAATTTATAAGAAAAGAGCGGTGATCTACAAGCAAAGAGCTACCAGCGGACAAGTAAACAACGTATAACTGAGAACGCGAAAGGCATAGGCGAAAGTGAAGTCACATAAGGACAAATAATAGTACGACGAACGGACGAAAGATGATAAGACCAAGGGACAAAATGAATAGACGAAAGCAATGAACTACGAAGCGGCGAAACGAAGTACGAACGAACGACGATCGTCGAAAGACGTGCGCACGAGTAACATGCAACGATGGACAAAACGAACGAACGAAAACGCTTTGACAGATGCAATATTTAAAAACTCGAAAAATCGAAAAATATATAAAAATTCGACAAAAATATAAAAATTCGAAAAAATATAAAAAATCGAAAAATTAAAAATTGAAAAATATAAAAAATTCGAAAAAATGATAAAAATCCCAAAAATATAAAATTCAAAAAATATGAAATTGAAAAAATATAAAAAATCGAAAAAATATAAAAATTCGAAAAAATATAAAAATTAAAAAATATAAAAAACGGAAAATATAAAATTTGTAAAATATAAAAATTTCGAAAAATAAAAAAAAGGAAAATTTAAAAAAAAATAGAAAAATTTTTAAATGAAAAAAGTGCAAAATTCCAAAAATTCGATCAGCGAAGAGGCTACCAACAACAGTAAAGAACGTGTAACTTAGAACGGCGAAACGACAAAAGGGCGATCGGAGCGACAAAGGACAAATATAGTGACGACGAACGACGAAAGATGAAGACAATGTAGACAAAATGAAATAGACGAAAGATGAACTATCAACGCGCGAACCGACGAACGAACGAAACGACGAATTGTCGAACGAACAGTGCGACGAGTAACTGATCAAGCGATGGACGAAGCGAACGACGAAACGCTTTGAAGCATGCAATTTTACACAACTCGAATCATCAAATTGAAAAATATAAAAATTCGAAAAAATATAAAAATCAAATATATAAAAAATTCGAAAAATAATAAAAATTCGAATATATATTAAAAATCCGAAAGAAAAATTGGAAAAATAATAAAAATTCGAAAAATATAAAAATTGAAAAATATAAAAATCGAAAAATATAAAATTTAAAATATAAAAATTCGAAGAAAATATAAAAAAATTGAAAAATTAAAAAAAAATTGGAAGAAAAAAATCTTTAAAAATGCAAAGAGGAAAAATTTCCCAAAATTTGACGAAGAGCTACCAACGAAAAAGTAAAGAACGTGTTAACTTAGAACGGCGAACGAACAATAGGCGACCGTAGCGACAAAGGGGCAAAATATAGTACGAACGAACGAGAATAGGATAGACAAAACAGACAAAATAAATAGACAAGATGAACTACGAACGGGCGAACGAAGTACGACGAACGACCGATGACGAACACAGTGCGGACGAGTAACGTCAACAGGACAAACGAACGATCGAACGCTTTGTACAGATGCAAATTATAAACTAAAAAAATCAAAAATATATAAAAATTCAAAAATATAAAAAATCGAAAAAATATAAAAAATCGAAAAAATAAAAAATGAAAAAATGAAAATTCGCAAAAATATAAAAATTGAAAAATATAAAAAATCGAAAAATATAAAAATTGAAAAATATAGAAAAATTATAAAAAACATGGAAAATTTTAAAAATGAAAAAGAAGTGAAAAATTCCAAAAAATTCAAGCGATAAACGAGGCGGCATAATGTATTAGAAAGGATGCTTCGATCTACAAGCGAAGAGCTACCAGAGACAAGTAAAGGAACGTTATAACTTAGAAAGACGAAAGGCCATAGCGAACGTGAGGCCAAAGACAAAATATAGTACGACGAACGACGAAAGATGATAGACAAGAGACAAATAATAGCGAAAAGATGAACTACGAACGGCGAACGAAGTACGACGAACGACGAATGTCGAAAGACAGTGCGACGAGTAACGATCGAACGATGGACGAACGAAACGACGAAACGCTTTGACAGAGCAATATTAACAACTCGAAAAATCGAAAAATATATAAAAATTCGAAAAAATAATAACAAATCGAAAAATATAAAAATCGAAAAATATAAAAATTGAAAATATTAAAAATTCGAAAAAATATAAAAATCAAAAAATATAAAAATTCAAAAATATGAAAAATTGGAAAAATATAAAAAATCGAAAAATATTAAAAATTCGAAAAAATATAAAAAATTCGAAAATATAAAAAATTAAAAATATAAAATATCGAAATATATTAAAATTTGGTAAAATATAAAAATTCGAAAAAAATTAAAAATTGAAAATATAAAAAATCGAAAAAATGTATAAAAAAATTGGAAAAATGTTTAAAGCAAAGAAGTGAAAAAATCTAAAAATTCGAGCGTAGAGCTACCGACGAAGAGTAAAGACGTGTAAACTTAGAACGGCGAACGACAATAGGCGGAAACGTGAGCGACAAAGGACAAATATAGTACGACCGAACGACGAAGATGATAGACAAAGAGACAAAATGAATAGACGGAAAGATGAAACTACGAACGGCGAACGACGCAACCACGACGAGAATGACGAACGACTGTGCGACGAGTAAACGATCGGCGATGACGAAGCGAACGGCGAAA
>BOPP01000051.1:6441360-6487916 GCA_017312745.1 Gryllus bimaculatus | reverse complement strand
ACAGTGCGACGTGTAACGAACGACAATAGAGGAAACACGAACGAAGAATATGAAGAAACGTTTTGACATATGCGCAGACTTAAGAGCTCGGAAAATGGAAAACTATAAAAAATTCAAAAAAATAAAAATTGAATACAATTAAAATTCGAAAAATATAAAAATTTGAATATAATAAAATTTTGAAAAATAAAAATTCGATAACATGAATTTCAAAAAAATTTTATATAATTCAAAAATTCAAACGATCAACGACTTGGCGTAATTTACGAGCAAGGAGCGTCGATCTACAAGCGAAGAGCTACCAGCGACAAGCGAAGAACATATAACAAGAACGGCAAACGGCAATAGGCGAAAGCGAGCAACAAAGGACAAATGTAGTACGACGAACGACGAAAGACGATAGATGAAAGACGAACGGCGAACGACGAACGATGATCAACGATGACGAACGACAGTGCGATGAGTAACGAACGACGAATGACGAAAAACGAACGACGAATGTGAAGAGACGCTAAAAGTAGATGCACACTTAATAAATCAAAAAAACAAAAAATATAATTATTCATAAATTTAAAAAACCAAATAAATTATAATTTCAAAAAATATTAAAATTTACAAAAATATAAAAAATTGAAAAATATAAAACTTCGAAAACTATTAAAATTTTAAAAATATAAAAATTTGAAACATATGAATTCAAAATTTAATAGTATTCAAAAAATCGAAACTAAGACGCTTGGCTAAACGAAAGACAAGGTGAAAACAAAGACGAAAGGAGAAACCGAAAGACGGTGACGAAAGGTCGACGCAGATGAAAACGAAGATGATGACGATGCCGGAAGACCAAGACGAAAGAGGAAGACAAGTTGCAATGACGAAAGGCGACAGACGAAGACGGAAAATGAAGGCGGAAGATGAAGACGGAAGACCAAGACGGAAGAGAAGAACGAGAACGAAGACGGAAACGGAGACGAAAGTCGAAGACGAATGAGAAAGTTGATTGACGAAGGCGAAAAACCAAGAAGAATGACAAAATCGAATTCGAAATAAAAGGAAAAGCGAAGACGAGAGGCAATTACGAATGAGAAAAATAAAGAGAGACGAATGGGGAAGGCGCAACAAAAATACTAATGATGGTAGTCTAAGGCGTAAGCCAAAAGAAGAAAACGAAAGACGAAGACGAGGAGGAAGACGAAACATAAAGACAACGGAAGAAGACCACTTACGATGACGAATGATGAAGACGAAGACAAAAAAGATGAATGACGAATGGGGTACGACGACGAATGACAAAGGTGAAAGAGGAAAGAATAAGCAAAAGAGTGGAAAGATCAACTATTAACTATAAACGACAACGGAAGTGGATGAGTAAAGACGAAAACGTAAGTTGAAGGCAAAGACGAAAGTGTGAGAAGTAGATGAAACACGAAGGCGAAGGACGCAGACACAACGAAGGAAAAACATGAAGGCGAAAGTCGAAGCCGATGGACGAGGTAGAAAAGTAAAGACGAAAGCCGAAAGCGTAAAGTGAAAACGCAGAAGAAGACGAAAGACTAAAACGAAATCGAAAGAGTTGACGAAAAACGAAGACGAATGACGAAGACGAAAAACAAAGATGAATACAACGACGGAAGTAGGAGCCGAAAAACGAAGACGGAAGAAGAAAATGAAAGACGAAAACGAACGATGAAGACCAAAAATGCAGATGAAAGACAAAGACGAAAGCGACGATGTAAGACGGAAACAAAACGCCAAGGCGAATGACGAAGACCAAGGACGAGGAAAAGAGACGAAGGCGAAAATCTTTCCCGATGGACGAGTGCGGAAAACGGAAGACGAAAGTAAAAGACAAAAACGCAGACCAAGGTGAAAACGAAAACAAGGACGAACGCCGTGAAAGAAAACGAAGCTGAAAGACGTGAACGGAAAACGAAAAGAAGGAGGAAGATGACTGACGAATATGAAAGGCGATGATCAAAGAAATAATAAAGCGAAAGACGGATGGCAAAGCACATAGAATAGTCGAAAAACAAAACCATTAACGAAAGACGACAACCACGACGAAGAGTAGATGAAGGGCGAAGTTGAAAGACAATGGCGAAATCTCAAGGTTTTACGCGAAGTTTAGAGAAATGAAAATGAAATCGGAAGGCTAAATATAGCAAGTTGACGATGAAAGACGATGATGAGAAGACGCAGGCGAATTACAAAGACGCAAAATGAAGACGAAAGACAATCGGCAGACGAAGCCTAATAAGAAGACCAAGGACTAAGATAAAAAATGAATACGAATGGCGACGAAAGAGAATGACCGAAGACGAAGATGAAAGACAATATTGAAGGACGATAAACGAAGGACCAAAAACAAACAGTAAAGACGAAGACGGAAATCAAAGTTGAAACACGGATGCGGCAGATAAGACGATGACGAAAGTCGAAGGTGAAAAACGTAGACGAAAACGAAGACGAAAAAGAAGACCAAAGGCGAAAAGAATAAAACGATAGGAGAAGACGAAAAAGAAAATGAAAGACGATGAAGAAGATGGTAGGCGAAAAAACGAAGACGAAGAGAACGAAATGCGGTAGGCGAAACGAAAGAATAGACAAAGGTGACAACGAAAACCAAAGACGAAGATGAAAGAGAAAAAACGTAATATGAAGTCGAAATACAAAGACAAAAACGTAAATAAAAGATAAAGACGAAAGAATCAGACGAAGGACTAAGAAGATGAAGATGTCGAAGGATGAAAACAAATATGCGGACGAACACGAAGACGAATTTCGAGGAAAGAATACGAAGCCGAATAATGCAGACGAAAACGAAGGCAAAAACGATAAACGAACTGGAAGTCGTTCAGTATAGCGAAAGAGGAACCGGCAAAATGAAGACGATACGCCACACGAAGATGAAAGACGAAAACGAAAATCGGAAACAATCGATAAGATGAAAGAATGTGAGAAAACATGAAAATGAAGACGAGAGACGAAGGCAAAAGGCGAAGACGTGGACGAAAGAAAAAGACAAAAGGTGATGAAAGGCGAAGGCAAAGTGCGAAACCAAATACAAAGACGAAATACCAAGACGAAAAACGATGGCGGATGACTAAGAAGGTGGAAGATGAAGACGGAAGGCGAAGGGAATGTCGAAGACGACGGACGAAAGCGAAGACAAAGACAATGACAAAGGGAAAGCCAAAGGACGAAGACGAAAGGCGAAGACAAAATACGAAGGCGAAGGACGGAGACTAATATGGAAGGCGAACACGAAAGGCGATGTGGAAAAACGAATATGAAAGGCGAAAGCCGAAGTCGAAAGATGAAGACGAAAGGCGAATACGAAGAGTAAAACGAAATACGATAACAAAGTCGAAAAAGAACACTAAAGTCGAAGACGAAAGTCAATGGCGAAGACGATAGATAAAGACGAAAAGTAAAACGAAATTCGAAAACGAAGTCGAAGAAGAACACTTAAGGCGAAGACGAAAGGTGAAAACGAAGACGCGTTGCGTTACGCAACGAAGATCCAAGAAGTCTTAAGAAAAATATTTTTACTCATAAAAGACTTTAAAATATAGTTTTAAACCATGAGATTATTAAACATCTGACTTAACTTTTATTGTATTCTTCCATGATTTTGTCTGAGGATGTGAATTTTGTAACTAAGTAAGTTGTGCTGGAACTGTGTCAACTTTTTTTTACAACAACTAATTGTGATTGGTGAGTTAATTTTTAAGGATGTTGCTAAAACCATTTGAAGCAAAAAGGGAAGCAGTTGTGGCATCTGCTCCCTTACTCCTTCCACTCATGAAACTTTCCAGATTTATTAATTTTCACAATTATTCATGTGTAAGGACAAGTTAATTTCAAATACATTTTAAAGCATCTGGGTTATTTGTTAATCATAATAATTTAACCACACTCATAAGGCAAGTGTTTTATTTTTGCTGTCTAGAAACTTAAATTTCTCTTCACTTAGATTTTCTGATCAAGATGTTCATAAAGGGAGTAATTTATAGGAAGTAAATATTAGCACCCTTGAGTGACATAGAATACATAATAACTATGAATCTGCATTTGCATATCTATTTTTAAATAAATTACTAAATAATAGAATCAATTTATAGACTGTTTCTGAAATTATGTGGAAAATTCTTTTGTGTAAAATATTTGATTTCCTACTTCATGAAACTGTATTTTTTGTATCTTATGCTACATAAAATTTAATATATTGAACTTTTAAAATATTGAACTTTAAAACTTAACAAAATAATTAATGTACCTTCACTTAGATTTTCTCATGGAGATGTTGATGTAGCAAGTATTTTAAATATTACCACCCTTGCGTCACATAGAATATATAATGACTATGGATCTATTTTTGCATCTCTACTTTCATATTAATTACTAAATAATAAAATCAATTTATTGACTTTGTTTCTGTAATTATGCGAAAAATTCCATTGTAAAGTACTAGTTTATCTGATGAAAGTGTATTTTTTGTATCATGTTAAATAAAATTTAGGTGTGAATGCACCTTTGAGATCTTAGATTTTGTTACTACCAAACAATGATTTTGAGATGTATATGTAATTTGTCATTCACCCAAAGTATTAAAGTAACTAAATGTTTTTAGTCATAGTAAATCCTGTTATTAAAAGATTATAGCTCACAGAATACTTTCTAGTTTATGTAATGACAGGCGTATTGTAATTAACTTTGACTGTATAATTTAATTATTAAATGATTAATTATGCAGTTAAATTTTCATCCTTTTTGTCTTTTCCCACTCTAGATTTGACATTTGAAATCGTTAATTACCTACTTATATATAATTATTTTTGATACCTATATTTTTTTCATGTGACTGATTGATGTTTATGACTCTATTTCCACTTTATGTTTCTTGAAACGAGTGTCAACTGTATTAACTTCTTTGTAGTTTTAATTTCAAGAAAGTTGTAATTTAAATTGTAAAATGTAAGTGTTTAAATAAAATAATATGTTTTAAAGAGTAATAAGGAAAGGTCTCCTTTTCAGTCTTCACATATTTCTCAGAAGAGTCAAGCACATCTGGAACTGATGTTGATGCGAGGTAGGTTGCCTCCACACAGAGTTCGCTAAGTGTTAGAAAGAGGAGTAAAAATGGATCATAAAGTTGTAATAATTAATCATGTATGAATGCATGTAATGAATGAATCTGGTAACCTTATATAGATTATAAACATATTTCTCAAAATAATAATTTTTTAGGTGTAATTTTGAGTCAAATCATGACCGTTTTCCAAACAATATGTAAACAAGATTTTTGAGAAATATTTCAATTTTATTTCTTTACACATTTTGTACAGATAGAACACAATGCACATTTTGTGCAGATAGAACAATCATATGACACAATAGTCATTTTCATTCAAACTTCTAAATTTGCAAAAATTACACATTTTTATGCAACTAATTTTGTAACTTTTTTCTGTTTCAAAAAGGAAATTGCTGATATTTTGTGTACTTTATAGTGCTAAATTTAAAAATGGAACCAAAATGATCAGATATTTGAATTTAAATGGAATCAAAATGGTCAGTTGTCATTTTAAGTAATAAACATGATTATTTATTCTGCACTGTTCTCTTCCAAGTAGCATTATTTACATCTTATGTCCATTAAAGATGCTTTGTCTTGTCTTTTCATTTCTAATCGATCTAATGCAACCCTAGTCACTGATCAGGGTTGTAAGTTAGTAAGGATGTAATCCTGTCTTTCAAACACCAACAAAGTTCAATGAAAATGCTTGCTATGTTAATCAGAAACTGCATCCATGCAGATTTCTTTAAGTATACATTGCATGCATTCTTCTTAATGAAAGCTATTTGCATTCCCCCTATTTATTCATAGTTTGGAGAACAAGAGTTTTCCAGAAAATTAAAGGTAACTTTGCTGAATGAGTCTCATGCATTTTTTCTTAAATGACATTTGTTTGTCACAAAATACTTCTTTGATTTTGAGTCCTTCAAATATATTCTTCTTTTGTCTTAACCATACTTACCCTTGAAAGTTATGCAAGACAATATCTAAAAGAAGATCTATCAGTATTCAATACTTTTACAAATTTTGTCATAAGAACTAATTTGATATGTAAACAGAGAAGTAATTTTTTTTAACTCAACTAATGTGAGCTGTATAACAGAATGAGCAGATTATACTTCTCCCTCACATGTCACATATTGTTTTTACTGCCTTTTTGATGATAAATAAATCAAAAATATTTTTCTTGCATACATTCAATGTCTTTTGAAGATATCTGTCCTTCCTTTTGAAGTGTGAAATCTAAACTCAATCACCCCATCACCAAGAAAGCAACTGTACTTTGTGTATCCTAGTTGAAGTTCAAAGGAGATTGCAACTACCTTTTTCTTTATATACTGTTACATCATTCGTTACTTGTTTGTAAATGCTTTACATTGTTACAGCGATCATTACATATTTGCCAATTGTTCAGTATTAGAAGATACTTTATGTTTTGGTATGTGTCTCTTAAATTTAGTGTTTAACCTATGGAGCATGTGGCTGAACCTAAGAAAATCTTAACCTTAAAAGTTTCAGAGCCTGATGGCAAGGAAACCACAAAAAAAAAAAGTGACAAAACAATCCCTTGTGAGGAATATAACCTTGTGTCTCAGAATCTAAAAACAGCTTCCATATAGAGATGTATATACATGGATTTCATTAGCCAGATCTGTTTAACGTTCCATTAGGCTTATGGCACACTGGTCATCTCATGGTTATAGAATTGAGATATTAAGAAAATGGCAGAATGGAAGTGAGTTGGAGACTAACGCATTCTAACTCTAGATAGATCAAGATCATTTCCTGATAAAGTAATAGTGGAAATTGACGAGGAAGATATTACAATTTTTTAATGTTGCTAGTAGTTATAATTTCTTATAATAATTAATATTTTAACAATGTTAGGTTTGTTTGATAACAATGCCTTACATATAACAAATGATAATACATAATCTGCATATAATAACCTAACTGGAAGCTTATATCTGAAGTCAAATGATTCAAATAAATTGTTTACATGATTTAGCAGCAGCAAAATAATAATTATTTCTGAAATGTTTATTTGTCTGTGAGAGTAAAGAAATATAGTTCTTTAATTTTATTTTCATGATTGAATTTGTAAACAAATTTTAAAGATTTTAAATTATTTACATGATTGCCATTTATATAAGACAAACAATTCTTGTCACAATAAATTAATAAAATGGAAACTGATGAAGCTTTCTGTTTCTAACCATTTCACTACATGTTTTTTCATACAGAAATTCCGAATTAGTTTTGAAAACCTTAAAAATAATTAAAATTTATTGATACAATATTTGACTGCAACCCTCCTTCATGAATATTTTCTGAATTGAAAAACATTTTGCAAGCCAGCAGAATATTTTTTATCCTATCTTTTAGTGAATCTTATTTTATCTTCCGAAAGGGTTCTTCAAAAGTCACTGTTTAATTTTCAAGTGAACTTATAAACATTGCAGACTAGTTTTGAAAACAGTCATGAACAATGAACATAAAATGTAAGTTGCTATGCATATTATGGTTATTATTTCATTAAAAATTCAGCCTTACAGGCTCGCAAGACGGGTGGGCCAAGGTAAAAGAGGGCCTATTTTTAGGGGATATTTTTATTATTTAAGGTATTAATACTACTTGTGTTTGCTATACACTCTTGTAAAAAGTTTTGCAAGCAGGCTTGCACTCATTTCATTATGCTATTGCATCATTTACATCAAAATATTGTTCTAAATACTTTTGGCAATCTCTGTACATGGAGACCCTTTACATTTTCAGCAAGGTATTCTACGAAAAATCTTGGAAAACTAAAAGTTTTGATTTAGCCTTTGAAAGTCCTAAATATCTCACAAGATGATTAACTGACTTACATTGATTAGATGATTGACTTACATTGTTTAAATTATAATAATTTTTAATAAGATATTCACAATTAGGAACATAATATTAATCAGAAATCAAAGATTTAATGCCTGAAACCATTTGACATTGATCAGAGCAATACCCTACAATTTTTGAAACCTTTCTTGCCTTAGTAGCGTTTACATTGTAGATTTTAATTCACGATTTAATACATTTGTAGAAGAAAAAACTGCAAATCATCGCTTATGAAGTTTCTCTAAATCTAAAGAGTATCCGAGAATAAGTCAGCCCAAAAGGGAATGTTTTAAAAAAAAATTCATATGAAATTTTCGTGGAAAAGGCTTCAAATATTTTCTAAATATAATGTTCTATAAAAAAAAATGTAAATAGTTAATGAATTTTAATGAAAATGTTTTTATGGTTGTGGAAACTGAAATATTTTAAGCTTAATCAGTCTTTAACAAATTTAGTGAAACATTATTCACATGTAAAGTCTCAAAATAGATGAAAGGATTGTTGCCTATAGATTTACAAAAGATCAATTTCCTTTTTGGTGAGTCACTTAAAATTTTATTAGGAATTGGAAGTAATGTGTTGTCCTTCAAGCAATTTGGTGTAGAGTTTTTTGCAGGAAATGAATAAATTTATATAGTGGTATTAGTCTAGTGTAGTAGTAGCTTAGTGTATCAGTTATAAAATTACCACCCTCATTTTAGGTAAATGGTACTAATAATCTGAGAAAGTTTATACTATGTTGTAACACATTGGTTATTCAGTTCATTGGTTGGAAATTGTATGCCAGCTTTCTTAATTTCTTTTTGGTAAGTTCAGCAAATTATAAATAAAATGAAATTAATTTCAAACATAGATATTAAAAAGTACAAATGATTTTAAAAGATGTAAATTGTTACTTTTTTAATGATGTATAAATCGTCTTGGTGAGTTATGATGTAACACATGTAAGCTTCTGTGGCTCGATTCCATATTCTTGGCTATCCAGGAGATGCCACGTCATTGGCTGAGAGGATAGCCAAGAATTTTTTAGAGTTATGATGTAGAAAAATTCCAACTTGGTATCAACTCTTCAGTTTTAGTAACTTATAGTAAAAATAGGTACATAAATACTGTAACATTTGTATGGCCTGTGTCAGGCTTTGTCCATTTTGTGATTCACTTCAATCAACTTTTTTTTCCCATATTTTTATCTAATGTCATAATTAAAATGAATAAATACAAAAGAAATATGAGAAATCTGGTATTATATGTTATTTACATACAGATAAAATAAAAAAGAACTATCCTATTGTTAATTGCTTTTTATTTTTGTTTTTGCTACAATATAATTTTACATCTCAAGATGTTCTCTGAAATATATTTGATTTCATTAATAAATACATGACGATTCAATGTAGCCTATGTTATACATTTTCATGCCTTTCGACTTTCTCTCCAGTACTTTTATCCCTCTTATTCATGTATTTCAATCCTAACTTTTGAAATTTTTACTTACTTTGATATGCACCAAAGATTTTTCAGTTCCTTGAAATGAAAACAGCATTAATTTGAAAGTATTTAAACATAATATTGCATACTTTCAAGACACATTTTTATCAACATACAACATCTAAATGTGCAAATTCTGGTTGCACATATAACACCATTAAGTTCTGTCACATTGGTGACTTTGTTTAGTAATCTGTTGTTGAGTTGTTTTCATCACCATCAACAATAATTTAACTTTGAATTAACTGGACAGATTATTGAAAGAATATCTATTCTCTTCTCAGTATGTATTCTTGGTGAATAAGGAGAAAAATCTACATCAAAAACCAACATTTTATCATGTCTTTTACAGAAATGTCAAGAATGTATAATCATGTTGGACTGATTTCTGTGAATATTGATTTGAAAGTAATTTCACCAATGGAACAGAACTCTGCTCCTTTCACAGTTATGAAGCACACAACATTACAGTCTCTAAGTTTCTTTGCAGCATCACATTTTCATAAGAATCCTGGAAGTTAGCTCTTAATTCATTATCCTCCCCTTGTTTCACAACAATTACAATGATACAGAATCAGTAATGTTCTTTTGCCTCTTAGTCTACACAGCAGAATCCACATTTAAAAATACACATACACAACGTTCATCATTAACTGAACTTCCTTCATACACTTTCTAAATGGAAATTCTGTTTTGCACAGGAAATTGTTAATCTTGTGATTTCAAGTCAATGTAAACTTGTCACAGTAGGTATTCTACCATATGATGGGCTACAATGATTCATTTTTTGTATGGAAATAGGATATTCATTTTGAAAAAATCAGAATATATTGGAGAGAAGAATGAAAGAAACATCCAGTTTAATTGAAAAATTACTTCACATGCAAAAATAAAATTTATAAGTTATTCATTAACTAACACCAGAACAATCCTCCTTCCATCTATAAATCTACATCGCTTTTTATTACATACAAAAGCTTTTTTTCTTATGGCACATTTAGATTCTTATGATAAAGGCAATGGACCAATGTTGATTAGTGCTTCATGTTGTGAAGGAACATTGCATTAAAAATGTTTGTATAAGAAATTCTTGATACATTTCACAAAAATTAAACTTAATAAGTATGAAAAGGGGAGGAAATTCTTGAGTAGGAACTTAGGGTGCATTTCTATATTCAATCTTGTCAGGAGGGAATTATATTTCATGGCTGTGTATTAAAACATACTGATGTATCATTTAGAAGCAGGAACAATACCTACTGATGGATAATGTCCTATCTTTCACATTAAAATGAAGTTTTAAGATCAACATCACATTGTGTAAGTGTAATATTAATGTTTGTGACCATTGTTTTTAACACTTCACAAATAAAAGTACTACAAGTGCATAAATTCTGTCCATTGAAGATATGGTATTACTGATTTTCAATGTAATATACACTTGAAATACTTAATGTGAATAAACATTTCCTGTAAATTAAACTGTTTGTTGGTAGAGCCCTTCACATATCCAGAGTGAAGGTATCTCAAATTCATTATTTCTGAGAAACATTTCATTAAGTTTCAGAAGTATTGAAAAAGTGGATACAACTTGTAGAAAATGTTGGCTGTCCTGAACAACTTCAAAATGATAGTTTCATCTTAGTGAAACTCCAACTGTGGTCTCTTCTCAGTTGAATTTTCTTTGTTGAACTCTTGTACAGCTGATACAAATAGTGAACAGTCTGAAAAAAGAGAAGAAGAGATAATTAAAATATTTATCACTTTGAAAGAGTATTACATATACAAGACGAATACAGCTGAACTTTAAATAAATTCTCTTTTCAACAAATGATTTTGTTTTAAACTGATTGAAAAGTCCAGATTTGACCAATGTACTTTAAACCCCTTTTAGACAATAACTTCAAAAAATGATTGAGTTTGATCTGGTTAAAATTTTATTAAATTATCAGACTGACCTACAAAGTAGGAAATTTTGTAAACATTATTATAAGTACTGGGAGAAGTACACAACTCCGATGTCTGGATGAAAGTAACTAAGAAGAGTAGTCCTAAATATGAACATGTTATTTTCCATCTACACATGATTGATCACACACTGCACAGCTTCTTAAGAAAAATCGATTTTTCCATCTTTAAAAACCTATTATATTTCCTCATCTTTAAATTTATCCATCCCAAATTCTTACACCTGAGATTATTATGGTATAGATTAATATATCTCCAAAGCCTTGAAAATACTTTTACATTGCAAGACTGACACAAGAAAGTAAATTTTTGTATATTAAGTTAATTAGAATCAAATAATGTAGAATAATGCAAAAAATTACCCGGACAGACAGACAGGGCAAGGGCAGGCCGGGCCGGGCCATGCCTGACCGGACTAGGGAAAAGATACTCTGTAGATATAGCTATACACTATTTGTATTTCTTTTCCTGACTGAAAAGATGAGAATGGTAGATAAACATCCAGTTCGGTTTTAAACTTCCTTCGTGATTAAATCACGCATGTCCACTAGATGTTGTTATTAGTTAATGCATTCAATATGTTAATTAATGTAATAATTTGTAAGAAAGTATGCTAGTTTACTAAGGCAATTATTGTAAGTGAATTTATTTAATTATTATTGTTAAAAAATCAACAATGTTGTTATCCTTTTTTATAATTTTTATCACAGAATCAGCATTTAGCTGGATCCGATTTTTATCCCACAGGATTGTTAGTCTTGGAATTTAAAATGTTGATGATAGTAAGAGGTGAAAGGACAACACACAGACACACACGTACACAAACACACACATGCTTGAGGCGGGACTTGAGCCCACGATCTTCTGGTCCGGGATCGCTACGGCATTACTGCCTTAGCGATCTCAGCCATCTGATTAGCCAATAAAATATTATTACAAATATAATAATTATTGTTACAAATATAATAATTATTATTACACAAAGAATGATCCTGAAACCTATCTTACTACTTAGTACATCAAAAATATGCCTCTGACCATAGTTGTAGCCTACAAAATATATGCAAATATTCTCAAAAATAGACAGAATAAATATAATAACGAAAAATTGACAAAGAAAAGGAAAGGAAAAGGTATTGCAGACAATTTACACTCTAGACCAAATAGTAAAAAGATGTGAACAAAACTTGGCTATGTTTCTGCTCTTTGCAGACTACAAAAAACATGTCAGAGTGAACAGAAACATATTATGGAAAATCAGACCAGTCATTCTATCAGGCATTCTATTTGCAGATGACATGAAAATAATTCTTTGTGAATACATTAGAGCTTTAACAAAAAGAAGTAAAAATTGTTCTAGAGGCATTACCATAGTAAAATGATTCCAAGAGAACTAAATAATAAACACCAGAAAAGCAATGGAAACAACCAGTAATTCAATAGAAAATCATTTAAACATATGTTAATTATAGTTGGTACAATTTTAACATTTTATCTGCATGTATCATTTTCACAAATTTTCTTTGTTTTCTTACTATAAAGAGATTTATAATACAAAATATGTTGATTTAGGATCATTTGTGCTTAATGCCTTTTAAGATTCAGTCTTTCAAGAGTAAGCCTCTGTACATGCCAGTGAGGAGTTATCTGTGATTTTACATTCATTACAATACACTTACAATTGTGCCCAGTGTGAATGGAAGAATGCTGATGATGAATCTACAGCTGGATGCTACAGCAATGTTCCAGTGTCTGTCAAAAGAAAAAAAATACATATTATTTTTCTGCTTAGTTACTCCAAAAATGGAACATACTGTAAACAAATACTTATAAATGTCATGAAAATGTTTTCAGTGCTGACAAGAAAATTACATACCCATTTTTGAGCAAGGGGAACTATAATCCCCAGTGAAGACTTGTATTCTAACGAGATCCATCACGTAAATCACATGAATATACATGAAGATTGAATAACATGCTTTCTCAATATCTTCTTAAAATAATATTTTTCATTAAAACTAAAATAGTAATTTAGTATGAACATTAGGTGATTGTAATATATGCATCCTTATACAAATATTTTTTTATTTTGTTCATTCAATGTAATACAGTGAAGATAATTCTCTGCATGATATGTTTTGAGATGATCTAAGGGCAGTGGCATTTCTTTTCATTTGGTTCAGAATATCTTCATAGCAAGTTCCTCTCTCAGTTTAATTAATTTTGTATGCAATTTTGGGAAAAGTTCAAAAGACACTTATGATTAGAGACTAGACATTAGACAAAAAACCCATACTTTATGATAAGATATATCTAAAAAATAACAATTTTAATTCACATCAAGGTAAGGTTCAATACATAAGATCATATGACTATTACCACTATTTTTATTTAAGTAATATCTATAAATATCAAATTAGCTCATTTTCTAAACGAACTTCCTAATCCAGCAAAGTTTGGATATTTTTTAAATTTTTTGTATTACGTCAGATAATATGTGCACTCCCTATGTAAACAAGATAAAAGTATCTCAAAAATTAAAGAAATATTAACAAGATGGTCAAATTACATTGAAAATTTATGAGTGAATCAAAGAAAAATGTATTTATCTGGAAGAATAAGCGATAAAAGTAATAGTCAGGAATATTTAATTTAATGTGACATGGATACATTGTTAACAGAAATAACTAGTGGTGCGACAGAATGGCCCAGACTTTCCCGAATTAGTTTTCTATTCCCATTGGTCTCAGCTGGGTATTCGGACTTGCCACATACTCTTGCTAGTTGCCATCTATCGCGCCCAAAGTACATTTTTGACATTTTCTTAATTCTTCGGCTTCCTGATAGTAGAACGAAAATATTATTTTAAGGATATTAAAGAACTGTAAAACCTTGTCCTAAAAGGCAATTTTTTTTGAAAAAATTTGAGACGTTTTTAAGAACTGGTGTTTAAGCGCTACTGTAAATTAGAAATTTGAACCTCTTTTCACAGAAAACTTATGAGTTTTTGAAAAACACATGACGTCATTTCAAGCTCTTGCAGTCACAATACTGTTTACAAATTGCTGGAAATATGCATTTTAAAGGTGTGAGAGATCATCCAAAAAATTAAATTTGTTAATTTTTGGAAAACAATAAATACCTCAAAATGCACTTAATGTCATATTAAATAGTACAATTAGCACTATCCGTTCGAAAAGTTTGAAGAAAAATTAGGAGCTGATTTTGAGAAAATGTCGTTTGAGCGTTTCTGAAAATTGGGAATTTTGAGCTTAGTTTCACAAAAAGCAGTTGAGTTTTCGGGAAACTTTATCTCTCATTATCTAAGGAATATTTACTCATAAATACATTAATGTAATGAAATTTACATTAATGTAAATATTAACGATGTAAGAGACAAGTAAAAATAGACCAATATGACGTTTATGTTATCTTATAGAGTTGAGTTAGTACTATCCCATACCAAAAAAAAGGGGGAAAAAATGGAGCTGTTTTGGAGAAAATTTTATTTTTATATTTTTTAAATCGTAAATATTTAAGGCAATATTGTTTGAAAACTACCAAAAGTTTCAAAAAAACATACATGCCCTTAAGAAAAGAAATTCTATGGAGAACAAATTTTATTTGACGGAAAAATCTCTATCTCTAATTTTGTATTTATAGAAAGACACCTGAATAATTTTGTAATTTTAACCGTGGAAATCGGACATATGGCACCTTCATATGTATATTTCACTCTATTCTTACAAGAAATTTAATAAAAAAAGTTAAGTCATTTTGGAGAAAATTTTGAAAATGTGCGGGGGGCTTCAAGTAAAGTATCCCCAAATTTTAAAGAAAGCGTTTCAAAATCTCAAAGTTTCGACTCGACAGACTTTGGACAGAGATTTCTTCAATTTGCAAAAAATACTCGTCTGGTTTAGGCGCTTGTGGTGTGCACAGACAGACAGACGTGCAGACGGGCATTTCTGTTAAAATCTTTCGCAGCTTTAATTACAAACTATGTACTATGTACATTACTCCGTATACACGTATGTATACGAGGGTGCAATAGCTCACTTTTGAGAATGTCTAAATGTCGCTTGTTTGTTGTGCAAATACATTTTAACTTTTTTAGTGTGAATACCAACGAACTGTTTTTCCGCTCTCAAAATATATTTTTACAAACATATTTTTTTTTAAATTCATTTTTACACTTACTCTTTGTATCCTAAAGAAAACTATGCTATTATTTCTCTCTAAATAAAAAAATTGCTTATTTTCAACAATTCGTTTTATAAATGTATTATTTTTTAGAATTTATAAATCCGGATTCTGCTCATGACGTCTGACGATAGACGTTTTGGTGTATACATCATCCTAGTAACATAATGACATTTTCTTGCCTCTGACAATTCCTTAGAGGAAACCCGAATTGTACGTAATCTTTGTGGCTGCCAACTTTACAATCCCTCCTGCGATGAAACTCGCGCAGAAGAGATGCGATATGGGCGGGTGGGCGAGCGGGGCCGCGGCAGGGGAGGGCCGCCGGAGACCCAGCGGAAATGGCACTGGAATAGCCATTCACTTTCGGTAATTAGTTGGCAGTGCTAATTGAAGCTTATATGGCCCAGAGCCCAATTCCCACACCGAGCCAGCGGCAGGTCGGGGAGGGCGGCGTGGCCCCGTGACGGCAACGTCATTAACACCGAGCGTCAACAGCTCGTCACTGCCCTTCCCTGCCCGCCCCGTCGCGTCGTGTTGCGTTGCGTTGGGCCAAACTCTGCCGTGTCAACGGAATGTTCTCGGACCTTCATTTCCCGTATAACGCTGCCGCTGCCAAGGCTACTTCTAGGAAAGGTAGAAACACGCTTAGAAGGGAGCTTTTGCACGGAGTATTGTGAAATGAGATGATGGAGAAGAAAGGAGGGTATATGGTGAAGTGTGTATGATAACAAACTCGGTATTTCTCTGACATACTCAAAAGTAGTAGCAACCACTTCTGCCTTGAGAGGCAAGTAAACAACGTCACCTGGAATAAACCAATTCAGAACAACCTCTGAACCGTGACCGACTCCAAGGTAATTTATAAGGTGAAGTTTATAATTTTGAGTCTTCCCAGAGTGAGACAAGAACACAAAAACGTTTTCCTCTAGAATATTTTTTTTAAATTCAATACTGGAAGTAATCTTTTAATTTATTTTGTAATTAAGGTAATTGTTGAATGATATACTCGTATAAATTGCAAGTCAGTAAACCTCGTACTAAATCCAGCAACATTTTTAAAGCTTAAGTTCGTCATCCTTCCTTTTCCCTACTACGTTAAAGGCAACAATATGATGTCTTTTTAAGTCATAAAAGCGGTTTGCCCCCCTTTTTTTGTTCTGATTGCGAATACATGGAAGTATTTTCAAACTGTAGAGCGGCGGGAAGAACACTAGACAATCATTGATCTAGTATTTCCGAAAGTGAAAATAAATGAAAAAAGAAACGAGAAATACTTATTGGTAACCGATCGTGGCTGAGTAGTGATTCATTAGAAGGTAGTGGTTACAAAGAAGAAAGTACAAATCGAAGAGAAATATTTAAAATTTGTAAAAAGCCTACAAATCATAAAGATGGTCACTTGGAAAAATATTAGGCTAAATTGCTAGACAAATAGAACACGCAAACAGTGACGAAATAAGCGAAGAATTCATAAAAGCCATCGTCAATTGCTTAGATCAGGTGGGGACACACTGACTGGAACGAAAAAAACGGCTCGCCTGTCCGTCGGTTCGTCCGTCTGTCGGTTCGTCCGTCTGTCGGTTCGTCCGTCCGTCGGTTCGTCCGTCCGTCGGTTCGTCCGTCCGTCGGTTCGTCCGTCTGTCGGTTCGTCCGTCTGTCGGTTCGTCCGTCCGTCTTTAATTTTTCTCGAACAGAACAAAGTAGTCTGGTATAGTTTAATCCACTAAAATATCTCAAAAAGATATGCGAGAACTTTCGCGTGTTAATCCACACCATTTCCCTATCCTTTTAATTAAGAAGGAAAGTGTTAATGCAACGTGTTTACTTGTTAAAAACGTATAAATGTAACTTCGTACTTTTCTCTGTTAGCCAATTTCACATTCCATTAACGGCAAGGGCCTCCTACTCGCGCATGGATTATTAATCCTTCTTTAATGAAGTGATTGGATGATGATGAAGGGACGATCACAAATACATCCATACCCTAGGTAAGATTCGAACTCGCGATCCTTCGATCCGAGATCGCAACGACACTACTGTCTAACATTTATATCTTGCGTCTGGATTGTGATCGGTGGCAGTGGTCGAGTGACTTGGGCTATTCTTTCTATAATTTTAAATTTAGTTGCATTCTTAAATTCAATCACGTAGTATTGTAGGGTAGCGCGTTTTGATATTTGTGGTTCATTTATTTCGAGCGGTTTTACTTTAGTTCACTTTGAAAGTTTGTTCGTTGTGTTGTGCCATAGCACAAATTTACCCTTACTACCTCACCGTGCGAGAACTATCGCATGTTACACCTCCCACTCTTCCCTATCTTTCTATTTCTATTCCAAGAAGGGAAAGATACGAACAAAACGTATTTATTAATAAATGTAAAAAGGAAACCTGCAATGTACTAACTACAAACGTACTAACAATATCAAAAATTAAAAACAATGAAAATGATGTTGAAAAAAAATTTCAAAAACGATTTATTCATTATGATCGAGAGATTACTTGGAACAATTCACAACACTACTTTAAAATATTTGAAGTAATTATTCAATATTCTATTTATAATAGACAGTTAGCTGTGTGAGTGAACACGCTATCGATTAAATGTATTGATTCTTTCATTCAATGATACGGTTCATTCCAGTGACTTATTTACTGAACGGGCAACGTCAACTTCCAATCAATCGAACGATTCACAAAAACTGCTAACAAACATACTGAAACAGGTAAAATGCAAACCTAACTCAACAAGACACGTCTTCACTCTTTAGTGTACACCCGCATCTTTCCACAATTAGAAGCACAGCACTTGTAGACTTCGGCAAAACGTTTAGTGAATGTTTCACTTCACGCATAACAAACAATCTTCATCGGTGCCAAGCAACTATTAATAGTACTTAAAGTGTTTGCTGCTAGAGCAATACTATGCAAATAAAACTTCGTCAGTCTGCGCAAACCACGGTGTACCCTGAAAGCGTAGAACACTATACTAAAAACTCAAAGGTGCCAACAAGACTCCCATAAGACGAATAGTTTCGGAAATAGGCGAGAAACAAAACGAATCCTCGAATTCTCGAGTACAAAATACCCCCCCCCCCATTACGGGATAAAATATTAATTTTGCCGCTTCCTTCTGAAATTCTGTGTATATGTAGAACACTTTACGAGAAATTAAAGCTGCTCCCCAGAATCCAGGAAGACAAAAGTATCGGAGATAGGCGAAAAAAAACCAGATCATCGACTTATCGATTACATAATACATCCCCATTAGATGACATAATTGGAAACATATTAATTTCGCCGCTAATTCTGTGTATAGGTGGAACATTTTACGAGAAATTCAAAGGTGTCAACCAAACTCCAATCAGACGAATAGTTTCCCAGATATACGAGATAAAAAAACGGATCCTCGACTGATCGAGTACAAAATATCTCCACCCCCCAGTACGAACAAGATTAAAAAAATTTAATTTCAACGCAGCTTTTTCAAATTCTGCGTATAGGTAGAACATTTTACAAGAAATTATAGATGCCAACCGAAATCAAAACAGAAAAAAAAATTGAAACAGACGGCAAACAAAACGGATCCTCAAGTGATCGAGTAAAAATACTACCCTAAAGGTGCCAAATTTCAAAACATATTAATTTCACCACTGCTATCTGATATTCTGTATACAAATACAACAATTATACAGACATTCAAAGGTGCACAGCAAACACCAAACAGACAAATAGTTTCCGAGATTGGCAAGAAAAAAAACTCGACTAATAAAGTAAAAAATACTCCTCCATTACGTGCCAAATTTCGCAAAATATTAATTTCAGCGCTGCTATCTGAAATTCTGTACACAAGAAAAACACTTTAAAAGAAATTCATAGGTGCAAAGCAAACTAGAATCAGAGGAATAGTTTACGAGATAATTGAGAATCAAAAAAAACCTCAGCTGATCAAGTTACAAAATACCCCCCCATTACGTGACAAAATTCGAAAAATATTATCTTCAGCGCTTCTATCTGAAATTCTGTATACAAGTAGAACACTTTAAGAGAAATTCATAGTTGCAAATCAAACTCGAATCCGAAGAATAGTTTACGAGATAGACGAGAATCAAAAAGAAGCTCAACAGATCAAGTTACAAAATACCCCCCCCCATTACGTGACAAAATTCGAAAAATATTATATTCAGCGCTGCTATCTGAAATTCTGTATACAGGTAGAACACCTTAAGAGAAATTCATAGGTGCAAATTAAAGTCGAATCCGAGGAATAGTTTACGAGATAGACGAGAATGAAAAAGAAACCTCAGCTGATCAAGTTACAAAATACCCCCCCATTACGTATAAAAATTCGAAAAATATTATATTCAGCGCTGCTATCTGAAATTCTGTATTCACGTAGAACACTTTAACAGAAATTCATAGGTGTAGAGAAAACTCGTATCCGAGGAATAGTTTACGAGATAGACGAGAATCAAAAAGAACCTTGGCTGATCAAGTTACACAATACCCCCCCATTACGTGTATAATTCGAAAAAAAATTATGTTCAGCGCTGCTATCTGAAATTTTGCATACACGTAGAACACTTTCAAAGAATTTCATAGGTGCAATGCAAACTCGAATCCGTAGAATGGTTTACGAGATGGACGAGGGTCACAAAGAACCTCAGCTGATCAAGTGACTAAATACCCCCCCCATTACGTGTCAAAAGTCGAAAAATATTAATTTGAGCGCTGCTATCTGAAACTCTGTATACAAGTAAAACACTTTCAAAGAAATTGATACGTGCAAAGGAAACCCGAATCAGAGGAATAGTTTTCGAGAACACCGAGAATCAAAAAAAACCTCAGCTGATCAAGTTACAAAATAACCCCCCCCCCATTACGTGTCAAAATTCGAAAAATTTTATATTCAGCGCTGCTATCTGAAATTCTGTGTACAGGTAGAACAATTTAAGACAACTTCATAGGTGCAAAATAAAGTAGAATCCGAGTAATAGTTTACGAGATAGACGAGAATAAAAAAGAACCTCAGCTGATCAAGTTACAAATTACGCCCCCATTACGTGTCAAAATTCGAAAAACAATAATTTCAGCGCTTCAATCTGAAATTCTGTACACAAGTAGAACACTTTAAGAGAAATTCATAGGTGCAAAGCTAAGTCGAAACCGAGGAATTGTTTACGAGATAGACGAGAAAAAAAACCCTCTGCTGATCAAGTTCCAAAATACCCCCCCCCATTACGTGTCAAAAGTCGAAAAATATTAATTTCATCTCTGCTATCTAAAATTGAGTATTCAAATAGAACAATTTAAGAGAAATTCATAGGTGAAACGCAAAGTCGAATCTGAGGAATAGTTTACGAGATAGACGAGAATAGAAAAGAACCCCAGCTGATCAAGTAACAAAATACCCCCACGTTACGTGTCAAAATTCAAAAAATTTCAGTGCTGCTATCTAAAATTCTGTATACAAGTGGAATACTTAAAGATAAATTCATAGGTGCAAAGAAAAGTCCAATCCAAAGAATAGTTTACGAGGTAGACGAGAATCAAAAAGAACTTCAGCTGATCAAGTTACAAAATACGTCCCCATTACGTGTCAAATTTCGAAATATCATAATTTCAGCTCTGCTATCTGAAATTCCGTATACAAGTAGAACACTTTAAGGATGATTCATCGGAGCAAAGTAAAGTCGGAACCGAGGAATAGTTTACAAGATAGACGAGAATAAAAAGGACCTCAGCTGATCAAGTTACAAAATACGTCCCCATTACGTGTCAAAAGTCGAAAAATATTAATTTCAGCGCTGCTCTCTGAAATTCTGTATACAAGTAGATCACTTTAAGAGAAATTCATAGGTGCAAAGCAAAGTCGAATCTGAGGAATAGTGACGAGATAGACGAGAATAAAACAAACCTTCAGAGGATCAAGTTAAAAAAATACCCCCCTATTACGTGTCAAAATTAAAAAAAAAAAATAATTTCAACGTTTCTATCTGAAATTCTGTACACAAGTAGAACACTTTAAGAGAAATTCATTGGTGCAAAGCAATGTCGAAACCGAGGAACATTTTAAGAGATAGTCGCTTAAAACCAAACCTAACGTGATCAAGTTACAAAATACCCCCCCATTACACGCCAAAATTCGAAAAATATTAATTTCGGCTCTGCTATCAGAAATTCTGTATACAAGTATAACACTTTACGACAAATTCAGAGGTGCAAAACAAACTCGAATCAGACGAATAGTTTACGAGATAACCGAGAATCAAAATCAACCTCAGCTTATCAAGTTTCAAAATACCCCCCCGTTACGTGACAAAATTCGACAAATTGTATTTTCAGCGCTGCTATATGAAATTCTGTATACAAGTAAAACACTTTTAGAGAAATTCATAGTTGCAAAGATACCTCGAATCCGAAGAATAGTTTACGAGAAAGACGAGAAACAAGAAGAACTTCAGCTGATCAAGTTACAAAATACCCCCTATTACGTGTCAAAATTCGAAAAATATTAATTTCAGCGCTGCTATCTGAAATTCTGTATACAGGTAGACACTTAAAAAAAATTATAGGTGCAAAGTAAAGTAGAATCCGAGTAATAGTTTACGAGATAGACGAGAATAAAAAAGAAACTCAGCTGATCAAGATACAAAATACGCCCCCATTACGTGTCAAAATTCGAAAACTATTAATTTCAGCACTGCTATCACAAATTCTGTATACGAATCAGAGGAATAGTTTCCGGGATAGACGAGAAACAAAGAGAACCTCAATTGTTCAAGTAACAAATCGACCCCCCTCTTACGTGCCAAATTTCGAAAAATATTAATTACAGCACTGCTATCTCTAAATCTGTATACAAGTAAAACACATTAAAAAAAGTTGATTGGTGCAAAGCAAAGTCGAATCAGAAGAATAGTTTCCGAGGTAGACGAGAAACAAAGAGAACATCAATTGTTCAAGATATAAAGCGACCTCCCCTTACGTGCCTAATTTCTAAAAATGTTAATTTCAGCACTGCAATCTTTAATTTTGTATACAAGTAAAACACATTAAAAGAAACGGATTGGTGTAAAGTAAACTCATATCAGAAGAATAGTTTCCGATATAGACGAGAAACAAAGAGAACCTCAATTGTTCAAGTTCAAAACGACACCCCCTTACGTGCCAAATTTCAAAAAAATATTAATTTCAGCACTGCTATCTCTAAATGTGTATGCAAGCAAAACACATTAAAAGAAAATGATTGCCGCAAAGAAAACTCCAATCAGACAAATAGTTTCCGAGATAGACGATAAAACAAAATAAACCTCAGTTGTTTAAGTTACAAAACAACCCCCCCTTACGTGCCAAATTTCGGAAAATATTAATTTCAGAACTGCTATCTCTATATCTGTATACAAGTAAAACACATAAAAAGATATTGATTGGTGCGAAGCAAACTACAATCAGAAAAATAGTTTCCGAGATAGACGAGAAACAAAGGGAACCTTAATTGTTCAAGTTACAAGACGACCCCCCGCTTACGTGCCAAATTTAAAAAAATGTTAATTTCAGCACTGCAATCTTTAATTTTGTATACAAGTAAAACAAATTAAAAGAAACGCATTAGTGCAAAGCAAACACCTATCAGAAGAATAAATGCCGAGTTAGAGGAGAAATAAAGGGAACCTCAATTGTTCAAGTTAGAAAGCGATCCCCCCTTAAGAGCCAAATTTCTAAAAATGTTAATTACAGCACTGCAATCTTTAATTCTGTATAAAAGTAGAACACATTAAAAGAAATTGATTGGTGCAAAGCAAACTCCAATCAGAAAAATACCTTCCGAGATAGACGAAAAAACAAAAGGAACCTCATTTGTTCAAGTTACAAAACGACCCCCCTAACGTTCCAAATTTCAAAAAATATTAATTTCAGCACTGCTATCTCTAATTCTGTATACAAGTAAAACACATTAAAATAAAATGATTGGCGCAAAGAAAACTCCAATCAGACAAATTGTTTCCGAGATAGACGAAAAAACAAAAGGAACCTCAGTTGTTCAAGTTACAAAACGACACCCCCTTACGTGCCAAATTTCGAAAAATATTAATTTTAGCGCTTCTATCTGAAATTTTGTATACAAGTAGAACACTTTAAGAGAAATTCATACGTGCAAAGCAAACTCGAATCCGGGGAATAGTTTCCGAGAATGACGAGAATCAAAAAGAACGTTGGCGGATCAAGTTACAAAATCTCCCCCCATTACGTGTCAAAAGTTGAAAAATATTAATTTCAGCGCTGCTATCTAAACTTCTTTATACAATAAAACACTTTAAGAAAAAATCATTGGTGCAAAGCAAACTCGAATACAATGAATAATTTACGAGATACACGAGAATCAAAAAACAAAACAAAAAAAACAGCTGATCAAGTTACAAAATACCCTCCCATTACGTGTCAAAAATCGAAAATCATTAATTTCAGCGCTGCTATATGAAATTCTGTATACAAGTAGAACACTTTAGGAGAAATTCATTGGTGCAAAGCAAACACGAATCCGATGAATAATTTACGAGATAGACGAGAATAAAAAAAAAAAAAAACAAAAAAAAAAACAGCTGATCAAGTTACAAAATATCCCCCCATTACGTGTCAAAAATCGAAAGATATTAATTTCAGCGCTGATCTCTGAAATTCTGTATACAAGTAGAACACTTTAAGAGAAATTCATTGGTGCAAACCAATCCCCAATCCCCAATTAGTTTGCGAGATAGACGAGAATCAATAAAACCCCAGCTGATCAAGTTACAAAATACCCCCCCATTACGTGTCAAATTTCGAAAAATGTTAATTTCAGCGCTGCTATCTGAAATTCTGTATACAAGTAGAACATTTTTAGAGAAATTCATTGGTGCAAAGCAAACACGAATTCGATGAATAATTTACGAGATAGACGAGATTAAAAAAAACAACAACAGCTGATCAAGTTACAAAATACCCCCCTATTACGTGACAAAAATCGAAAGATATTAATTTCAGCGCTGCTATCTGAAATTCTGTATACAAAGTAGAACACTTTAAGAGAAATTAATAGGTGCACAGCAAACTCGAATCCGAAGAATAGTTTACGAGATAGACGAGAATCAAAAAGAGCCTCAGCTGATCAAGTTACATAATACCCACCCCTTACGTGCCAAATTTCGAAAAATATTAATTTCAGCGCTGCTATTCGAAATTTTGTATACGAGATGAACACTTAAAGAGTAAATCATAAGTATAAAGCAATCTTCAATCAGACGAATAATTTATGGATTAGTGGAGAAACAAAAGGAACCTCAGCTGATAAAGTTACGATATACCACCCGATTACATGTCACATGTCTAAAAATATTAATTATAGCGCTGCTATCTGAAATTCTGTGTACAAGTACATAATTTTAAGAGAAATTAACAGGTGTTAAGCAAATTCTTGTCAGACAAATAGTTTTCGAGATAGACGAGAAACAAAAGGAATCTTGACAGATCTTTAAATAAAACCCGCCTTTACGAGCCAAATATCGAAATATATTATTTTCAGCAAATTTTTTTGAATTTATGTATACAAGGAGAACACTTTAAGAGAAATTCAAAGGTGCAAAGCAAACTCCTATTAGACGAGAAGGGTTTGAGATAGGCGAGAATGAAAACTGAGTTCTAGAGTACAAATTATCCCCGCATTACTTGACAAAATTGGAAAAATATTAATTTCGCCGCTTTTTTTGAATTTCTGTGTTCGGGTAGAACACTTTTCGATATTTTTAAACCAGACCCTTGTCAGACGAATTCTGCGAGAACGTTTCTGTGTATAAGTAGAACACTTCACGAGAAATCCAACGCTGCCAACCAGACTCAGTTCAGACGAATAGTTTCGGAGATAGGCGAGAAACAAAACGGATTCTCGACCGATCGAGTATAGAAAAAACTCTATTACGTGACAAAATTGGAAAAAATATTAATTTCGCTGTTTCCTTTTGAATTTCTTCGTGTTGGTAGAATACTTTACGAGACTCAAAGGTGCAAACCAGACCCCAATCAGACGATTAGCTACGGAGATAGGCGAGAAAACAAACGGATCATTGATTGATTGATTACAAATATCCCCCATTACAAGACAAAATTGGAACTGACCGGGCATCGTTAACTTTTTAATCGAAAGTTTCTCCAAATCACTGCTAATAACGAATATCATGGAAAAGGTAAAATTGGAACATAACTTAACAAGACACGTCTTCGATTTTTACTGTACACCCACATATTTCCACAATTAGAAACACAGCACTTGTAGACTTTGGCAAAACGTTAAGTGAATGTTTCACTTCACGCATAACAAACAATCTTCATCGGTGCCAAGCAACTATTAATAGTACTTAAAGTGTTTGCTGCGAGAGCAATACTGTGCAAATAAAACTTCGTCAGTCTGCGCAAACCACGGTGAACCCAGTAAACGTAAATGGTATTAGACTAATCTATGCCTTCTAAGTATGACGTCACAAATATGGCCACCATCACCAAGGGTTGAAATACAGGGGGCATTGATAGTATAGATAAGTACGGAACCAGTAAAAATTCAATAGAATGTCCAAGAATATCTCCTTCTGTAGACTTCGGCGTGTGTCCTTTGGCCACAAAATTTTCGTTTTTGATGCCCTAAGACACTTCGTTTAGGAATTATTTTACGATATATATATATATATGACTGAGTGTTGTGAGTTGTATTTAACATGAATATTTAGATGCGTTTTTAATCAAATGCTTCTTTTTAAAGTCAAAGTGGAATTTGTCGCATATCTGTGAAATTCTCTTGCTTTAAAAACTTTATTCATAAACATTGGTTGCCGTATGAGTATGAACGCCGCAAAAGGTATGCATACTATTGAAATAATGTAGAAGACAATATCATGATTTTCTTGGTAAATATATGGTAAATAAATAATACAATATATAAATATATAGGTAAATATATCAAAAATTTGCAAGGTATATGACAGAAATATTTGAGTTTTAAATGTTTAGTAACTTAATTTTCCAACAATTGATTTAAACATAGACAAATTTTTAATAAAAATAACACTACACGATTGAAAATTATATAAATAAAAGAAAACGCTAGAATGCTTCATTTGAATAAGAAAGACTGGAGTGTTCGTATCTCTGCACGCCTTCCCCTTCTGCGGGGCGCGGACGTTCGCAGTCACCAAGATGCGACGCATGGGAGCATAAATCCCATACGGGACCTGCATATGATTGGAGATGGGCGCATTCAGAGTAGCAGAGATCGCGATGGACTGTGTTTGTGGGGGGGGGGCGGGTTGAGGTGGGTGAGGGCGAAAGGGACGGGGCCGAGGGCGTGGGACGGAGAGAAGCAATGATGGGGGGCCGACGATGAGAAGAAAGAGGCGGAAGCTCGGAAGAAGGGGTGGCAGCGAAGGCGGACTGAAAAGTGCGGGGAGTGGAGGAGGCGGGTAGAACGCGGCATTAAGGGGCGGTGGGGAACGTTAAGCGGGAGAGAGGAAGGAGAACAGAGAAGAGAACGCAGGGAGTGAACGAACGGAGTGAGGACAGGGGGTTGGACCAGGGAGTGGGAAGCGAAGTGAGGGCAGAGAACGGCATCAGGGAGTAGGAACGCGGTTTAGAAACAGAGAGTATGGAACAGGATAGCAGGGACAGTTGTCGGGGGCCTGGGGCGGGTAGGGCTGGAGGAGAGAGGCGTGGAGGCGGGCACAATGGGGCGGGGCGGGGAGCGAGGGGCGGTCGGGCACGGAGCCGCAGGGACGGAGGGTGTTCCGCCGTTTAAGAATGCTAACGGCGCGCCAGAGCTTTATCTCGGCCGTCGAGGGGACGCCCGAAATATTGCTTTTACAAGATGTCCACTTAATCAATTCTTGACCCTTCTCGTCCCCCTCCGGTTTCCAATCTCTTCGGCCGGCGAGCAGAAGTACTGTCAGATACAGCCCTTGTGGGACGTGTTAGGCGTAAGGACGTCCGCGAAGAGCTAGAAGGCGGAGGGAGCGGCCTGTATCTTCCGCAGGGGATCTCCAGATTTATGCTGCTCCGACGACGACGCGAGGAAAAACACGAGATAGCGTTACTGCGATGGACACGAGTATAAATGACGCGGGCAAAGAGGTCAAAGAATAACATCCATCGAAGAATGGACTTGCGATAGAGAAGGTAAGTCTTTGCTGGTTTGCCGAGTTTCTTGTAAGGTCAGGCGTAGACGTTTAATACGAGTAGTTTCGAACAGTTTGCAACATCGCTACAAACGAACGTACTTGCTTCCAAATTCAAATTTGTCGTGAAACACGTTTTTTTATATATAAAAAAATTGAGAAGAAACCGGATATTATATATTTTTATGTTTGTTTGGTGTCTTTAAATATTGAAACCACCTTCATAATACGATCTCGAATATTGGTTGTAAAACGTTTAAGGTTCTTATCAACTGTAACTTCGTTCACACATCAGGATTAAGGCCAGTTAGTGGCAATATAAATGGTTAATATTGATGCAGATGGGGAGGAGATAAATGCAATTTTGTATCCGAAAATCGATTTGTATAAATGGTTAGATGTGTCACAAATAACTGATATATCATAAGATTCTGAGCTGAAACTAGTAAATATGTCTTACGAAGGATCACGTTGTGCCGTTTCGAAGGTGTTTAAGAACTTTTAATTTTCTGAATATATAACATGAAGTCACCACGACACCACGACATTTTCAACATCTTTATATCAACATCTAAAAACAGTTGAAAATGTTTTTTCTTACAATTTTGAACAAACTGCATGCACAAGTATGGTATAGTTCCAATTTTTATTCAAACGTCTTTCATTTAGAAAATTATGAAAGTCTTTGAATTTAAAACACTGGGTTTTGTTTTGGAAACAAGTTTGTTCTTGCTAGAGAGTTAGGTTGAATAAAGCCACTCTCAAGAGAATTCCAGAGGCCGGCAGCTCTGATCGGCAGTTTTCCATAGTTTCTCCGATCAAACCAAACAAATTTTAGAGTTCTTTAACAAACAGGCAATGGACAGTGTACGATATTTTCTACCTCTTCCTTGTCCTATCTTCACCCCTTACACGCACTTCCACTAGCATGCACTACACTACCACACATGCCGGGAGGCCGATCGGGAGCTTATAGCTTGTCTCGGTTGGGCGGCGCGCCGCTGGTGGGAGATACGTGTGTGGGGAAAACCCTGTGAGTGTAGTTCGAGTAACCCTGCAAGTGGGTGTAGGTTGGTGGCTGATCTCGCCATCCAGCGGGAGATCATTGTCAATGTCTCAGAAACATTTGTTAAGCCAATGCGATATGTTATTTACTTGGCAATATTTTATCTAGTGCAGGTGATATTGATACAAGATATTGTCATTTATTTAGTAAAAGAGCAAGAATGATGTTCAGATAATGCGTCTGGTAAAAAGTAAAATTTGGAACAATTTTTAGAAGAGATATACTGGCAATTTTGAACAAAAAACAATTTACTTCCTTTAACGATCCGTCAGCTAGTGCCTTAATGAAAAGGTTAAGAAACAGTTTCAACACGAAACCGGAACCAAAAATAAGAAAGCAGAATCGAAATCGAAATATTTTTTTCTTACATTTTTTTAAACGAAACAGATACGTAATTTTAAAGAATTGTACGAATAATTAGCAAATCTCACCCATCAAATTCTCGTAAGCCTCTCTTAGCTAGGAATTCTACCATTACCTTGCCTCTTGATTAACGAATCAGTACTTTTTGTTAAAAACTATTCAAGGGTAGGAAGATACAGATGTTTTCAAAGATACAATGTCTATAACTATAACACTGATGTATTAATTAATTCATCAGACGTCAGTATCACAGTATCAACAGCAACATACATTTACAGTATTCAACAACACATTGCCATATGACATTAAACGATTGAAATCAATACAAAAGTTTAAAAGCCAAGTAAAATATTTTCTTTAGCATAGCTGTTTCTATACAACCAGGTATTACACCGAGAATCAAAATGGAAAATAATATTGATTTTAACAATGATATTTAATATATAAGGAACCATTTGGGCTGTATAATTCTAATCAACGTGTAACAAACATTGTACCTCAGCTTTTGGGTTAATGACCTCCATTTCGATGGTGTGTTTCGACCTGTTTCCCTAATCCTTTAAGTGTATGTTGAAATGGCTCCTGGTTTTGCTATGGACATCTCGTAACAACATTAACAGTGCACGTTTTCTAAAATTCAGTTTCTACTCATAGGTATTCAAATTATCGTTCTCCATGTCGCGACAGTAAGTAGCTTCCTCCACGAAGGGCACAATAAGGGATAATAGCTCAAATCCATACCTGTTTTAAGTTTTTAAATATATATTATTACATGGGAGGGAATGTTTTATTATATCTTGATAAAAATGCGTTTTTCCATCTGTGTTCATAATTAAACTGGTGTATGGGTTAGGGTAGGGATCCCAAAATATAAGACATGCACAGAAAACACTTATCTCCATAGTACGTCATACACAGTTTTTAACTGTGTTTTGACATTAAATAAATAAAACAATTTGATACCTTGCTCGTAAGAACCCGTCCTACTGTTTTCTGGAATATTTTCTACATCCCCTGAAACAATTTCGTGCGCAGCCTAGTGTTACGTGCCCTCTGTCACAGTCTCGCGCGAGATACGCCGTTCCGAAGGGCGTACATCTGGCGCAATTCCAAAGCTATTTCTGAATTTCTGCAGTTAATGGGAGTCGTTCTGCCTCAAATGTAAAGCGTACTTTCTCTCAAGGCCAAGAACTGCATTATACGGAGTCGAGGCAGCTCGAGAGGGTCTCCACAAAGAAATATGAAATTGGGTTACCTGCCTTTCATCAGGCCTCCGCAGCGGTATACGGCTACATTGAAGTTCGTTACGGGCGTGGAACCTTACGGCGTTGCTCCTTGCCACCTTCACACTCGGAATTCTTTATACGTAAACCACAAAACAAATTAAATTTCTCGACTCGCGAAATTATAGAAGAAACATGAAAACTCTTTTCGTAATTAAACAACAAGTGACTTCATGATGAACGTAATTTCGTTAGAACCAATTGACTTCCAACAATGAATTGCTTATTGCATTACATTTTATCTCAAATAGGGTTAGCTTCCTTTGGCTCCTCTCCTCAAAAGGCCTCTCTTGAATTCTCAACCGAGCATCTTTAATTGGCAGAAACAATGTTCCGGTGAAGTGATTGGTGGAACATTATCGAACGCATAAATAAATACTTCTTAACAAATATTTTTTTAATGATTAGTATTATGTAATTATGTATTTTTCAGTTAAATGAAAACATTTATTGATGACAGCATTAAGATACTTTTTGCCGCAAATTCAGTAAATATGAAATAGCACAGTTCATATTTTTCATTAAATCTCATTTGTAAGTAGAATTGAATTTTTGCTTCGAATTGAACATTAAAATATTTTTCTATCTACTGTTCATAAAAATTATATTCGTATTTATCGCTGAAAACGAATGTAGAGTTCTAGAACTCATTTTTCGAATTGGAGAAGTTGGGGAAGTCATTTTAGGTCTTCACGCTCAAATAACCTAATATCATCAAAACATAAATAAAATTAAAGTGGCTGATTTTTGAATTTTAAGCTTTTAAATATTCTTTCAAAATGTTTATTCGACAATTAAATTGAATTTCACGCCATGTTAATTGTTGTCTGACGGTCTGCGTACAACTACAATATTGAATTGAGTGATTTTATCTTAATAAAATCTGTTTCTTAAAGATAGATCTTAAAATGAGGTCATGTACAATTTTTCAAAAAGATGTTCGTATATAATTTGTAGTTTTTACGTAATATGTATGTACAAAATATGTAGTTTTTACGTAATTGTGTGTTAAGCAAGGAAATTTTTAAGCAATATTTTTTTTAAGAAATGGCTCGAAATTTTTCTGGATTTTGTTTCCCTTTTATGTAGCAAAGAACGGTAAAGATATCAGTCTGGAGCCATTTTCGGATAACTCTATATATTTTCGAAAATTGAAAAAATAACATCGCAAAAGTACAATATTTATGATACAGTTTTTGATAAATGAAATCCGTTTTAAAAAATAAGTTGTTTAAAAACAGTCGCGTACACATTAAAAAAATATTAGTAGTTTAGCGCAACTTTGCAAATCTTCAAAATTTGCATATTCGAATACCCTCGCAGCATTTGCTGGTCTTCCACGAGAAGTCCGATAGAAATATGGCAATGGAAAACAAAAACAAAAATAATAATAATAATAATAATAATAAAGTGAAGATTAAGAAGTACAACAACTTCAGATTATTCTATTGAAGAGCTTGTGATTTCGTGTATGTTGGCAGTACGTGCACCCCTATCGGAAACTTCAAATGTGACTTCAACTTGAACTTTAGTATGTATTAAAAGTATTAATATTTAATCCGTTTTCATTTATAATGACCTTAGATATTCCAATATACATTAAAGAAAATATTAGTAACTTGTAACGTTAGAATAAAAAGCAATATTCACTGATATTTTAAAATTCAAAGCTCTCTTTAGTATTCGATTAAGAAATATATTGAATAAAGTAAACTTGTAGATAACGTTATAACATTTAAACTTGTTAATAAGCATTTTTACACTAAAATCAACATTAAATTGTTATTAAACAAAAATAAAAAATGTACGAAAATTTTGTGTGAAAAATTGAGGGTTCTCTTACTAACACGAATATAAACCCAAAATAAAAATAAAAATTTTCTATCTCACGTGTTGAAGGCAAAATGACACATCGACTTCACGAAATGTGATAGAGGAAGTAATTTACTACTTGTAGAAACCATAATCACACACTTTTTCGGTATGGGGGACCTACAATATGAATTTTTCTTCCCCAAATCCAATGTGAGTTTTTCGATGCAGCATTTCATATTTCTCTATACTACCTCTGTAAAATGCGACGAAGTTAAAATAAAGTAATTTAGGAAAGCAAATGTTATCAAATATAAAAGTGCCACAAAAAGGATGTGTCCGGAAGATACACATGGCGCTTCATTTCTCTCACCGGAAAACCATCAGATTTATTGTTTCTCGCGCGCACACGCTCAGTCGCCAACAGAGATTAATCAGCTTCTAACTGGATTCCCTCGTCAGACTCACCAACTTCATTTTGAATTCATTTTCGCTCCACAGCCACACGTATAGTAGAGTGCGTCTCAGTCATCCATCTTCCGGGCGACGCTCTCCCAACCACGCGTCAAGACGCTAATTCATGCCTGGTTGAGTCACCGGGCACGTAATAGTTGAGGATATTATAATTATTTATCTTTTTTTTTGCCTCACGTTGCCGGCAGCCAAGTTGGAGAACAACTCACGTGCGGGAGGACCGTGGAGAGACTTTTGAAAGCGTACTGTTGCCGCAGGGGGGAAATATCTTGGTTTAGTGCGAGCCGGAAATTAAACGTAGCTTCCGTGACAACTGAACTAGTTGAAAAACTGTAAGATACGTTTAGTAGCAGACGTGGCTGTAAGTGAAGCAAGTACGCATAACGACGGTTTCGATTTTTTTGTAATTATCCGACAATTTTTGTAATTATCCTACATGTATCACTTAGGCATGGTCACAGTTCCGAAAAAAAAACAAAAAAAAAAACAATAAAAAAACGCAACAAAATATCAGTCGCTCGCTACCTGACCCCCAGCGAACTAAATCGACCGACTTACTTCATCCGAAAAAACATCTAAATGTTGCACTCAAAATCGTCGGAATATTCCCATAATTCCGCAGTTCATTGTTTGAAACAGACGCGAGAAGCACGCTCAAGACCATAAACACGTATTGCAGGTAGTCTTAGCATTGCAGATGGCGTTGATTCTCCAGCTGACTTTGGATGAATGGAACAGATAAAATCAAACGAAACATATCTTTGTCAGACTGCCGATGTTTCCGAACGCCGTCGGAAGAGAACGCTCGGGTTCAATATGCCCATTTCCTAGCACGTGACTGAACGAATCGGGCATATCGGATGCAAACGTCCAACGTCGGCCGACCAAAATTGAGGCAAAAATAGGCTCCACTGTGAACGTCGCCGTTGGGTTATAATACGTTCTAAAAATACAATGCCTAAACGATGAAAAATAACTCCTTGTCAAATCAACACTTAAGTTTTGCATCTGTTGATAGAGAAAAGTTGCGCATTCGGAGAAACACAGTGAAATTGAATTATATTTTGGAAAACGAGTCGTGGCTCTCGTAGACAACGAAAAGAAACAAAAAATGAAAAGATTTTAATATAAAAATGCAGAAAATGATTGTAATATATTGTGAACCACATGTAAAATTTTTTCTAAATCTATAAACTTTTCCTTCAATTTTATCGTAATTTATTCTGGACTTCACTATTCACCCATTCTATTCGTAGCCCCGGAGTACCGCAATGGTATTGGTGTTAACCTGTTGAATGCAACAGAAACTTTATTTCATGATTGGGCGTATGTTGGCTGATGGATCTTATTAAATTTTCAAAAATAAATAATAAATACAATTACAGTCAACATTATCCCACTACCTCGTACATCTCTTACAAACGGCGTATGATATTAGATACTTTGAAAACAAATGTTATTGACAATATTAATAATTCTGAAATAAATAATCAGTTAAGCTTGTTTGAATTGATCGATTGGATTGCAGAGTGTTTTGTCCATCAAAGGTATTTGAAAACACGAACAGTTCACAGTTATTCCAGAGAATAGAATAATATTTAGTGTACAGAACTAAATGCCTATAAACGAGGTTATGGAGGCAACTGAACAGCAAATTTTCGAAAAAAGGTTTTGATACAGACCCGCGACTACTGAATTGACGCATAATGGAAACGAACATTGTTCAGTAGAACTGGCATTTCCTTATATTTCCCACTGTTAGTTTTGTTAGGTTTTGAGCTCAAGAAATAGTAAATTATTCTACCACGTGATTATCTCAATATAATACGTAATTAATTAATTAATATAAATTTACAGTTATTTACTAATTATATCAATTTACATATTTATTTGTATAAATAATGAAGTGTCTGATATTTTTTATATAATTTCAAATAAAACTGCATTATCAATGTAAGAAAAGTCAAAGCTATTTCATCAGCCTCAAAAACTCCACGAAAGGCAATTATTTCTTTAAACAAGCCTGCTACACGAATAAATATTAAAAGCACACATTACTTTAGTTAATCAACAATGTATATTTAATGTAATCGCAAAAGTATTAAAGAAACAAGATTTTTAGTTAGTCGTATAAATATGGAGTAATATAACTAGAATAGAAAAAGTTCTGCAATGTTGCGGAAAATCGAATTCGAGATTTTATTGGAAATACGTGTTTAGAGTTCTTCTGATACCCAAAAAGTGTTGTGTTCCAAAACGTTAATCAATCTGCTTGCCTATGAATAACACTAGCGCGTGAACCATTCGTATGATATTTTTCAAAATTAATATTCAAAGCTCTAGAATGTTTACAAAAAACAACACTTTTTATATTGGCCTTATACTTGCTTACTTTATACTGACCTTACACTTTCTAAAAAGACAATTTATTGTAATTGCGCACCGGGATATGGCGAATTTTTCTCAGAAAACAACTCTTATTGCCAGGACGTGATAACAAAAAAATTGATAAATTTTGTTACTATAGTCACTGGATAGTGCAATAGTGCATAGATACTAGAGTGAATAGATGCTATAGTGCAGAATTTATCGGAGTTGCATTACGGTAGATTTTTGCTTTCACTTGTACATTCATGAAGTGAGCCTTCTTTATTTTTTACAATGTATGGGTATTTTCAAAAACTTTAATAAAAGAGGCGTCAATTCATTCTAAGGAAAAATAATTTTAAGCATACTCCGCAAAGAAAAATATTATAACTATATCTCAAAGAAAAAAAATGTCATATTTAATAATGCATGACATTACTTTTCAATAATTTAGTATATTTTTGATTTTATGGATTAGCACCAGGGACAACTAATTTGTTAAGTTTGTTAATGTTTTGAGACATTTCGTCAGATTTTAACGATGCTTATAATAATGCTCAAACGTAAGGGTTACATGAAATCAAATACTTTGAACACTTAGTTGCGATTTGCTACTAATATCTGACAAATGTTCAACATTGTGCTGTATCCACTGAACGCTTTACAATCACGCAAACTGTTCAAACTTCTGGAATATGGAACTTTGAGCCAACATCGTAATGTCATAAAACACCATAAACTTTTCATTTTCAATCGAATTTCGAGAGAAACTCAAGCAAACTTTATTATCCGTCAACATTTTCCCGAGGAAAATCAGAGGGGCTTGGAGCACTTAGGAACTTTGGACTTGGGAGTTCGGAAAGCAAACTGGGCGCAGGGAACAGTTGGCCACCTACGCTGTATTGTTTTATTACAAACAGAAAATCTGAATCTGCGTTGGTTAATCTCAGTTGGTGAATCAAATTGAAAGTTAGGTGATAAACGTGTTGATGAGATATGATGGATGATAGGGAAACGGTGAAGTGACGGTGTGGGAAACGGAAGTAGAGCGAGGAAATAAGCCGGGAACCCAATTCCTCTACCCCAAATTCCATCTGGATCGACCGGAATAGAAGCCTCGATCACAGCGGAGAAAAGTTAGCAAGCTACGCTGAAGGTCACCCACTTATACAGGATTCCCAATCTTCCTACGTTTCACCCAACCTTTACGGGATACAGACCTAGTCTCCGAGCGTCAGGATAGTAAAATAACAGGTGATGCGATCAATTCAATTTGTAAAGAAGGTGGAAGAGTAAAAATTAGTTGTTTGGGGAGCGCTGATGATGAGATAACCGCCTCGAAACAAAACAGAATGTAAGATCTGTATTTAGTGTAAACACATTTTAATTGTGAAAGATTACTTTTTTTCACCTACCCATATGGATTTCTTCAAGATTTATGCTGTAAACACCGAGTTTACTGTAAAGAATGTATTTGCAAGTAATCTTTCTTTAACTTCAAACACACACACAACACCCATCAACATACCCCCATCCATGCACCATATATATTTTTACTTTGTTTCAAGTTTAGAGGCGAATATTGTAAATTATTTGAAGGTAGGCTTGCTAGTGGTGATACCTTGTGAAATTGCCTATTCTTTACAATTATGAAGCTATAAATTTATAGATTGCGTGATGAAGTTATTTCACTTCCTCCGTACATAGTATACGCAGAGAAAGTACTGTAATGCTACAGAGAAAGGAAAAGGTGTGATAGTAAAGCACGCGTTTTGAATGCAATGCGTGTGCATTGTATCGTAATGCACACGCTTGTGATACAAAAAAGCGGATCTTTCTAGTTTTAATACGTACCATAATACTCTCTGGTTTTCGCAGAACAGTGTAAATCTACGTGTGCGGGGCCATTGATATCGTAAAAGTTGTTTTTGTCAAAACGTCAATATGTTCGTCTGTGGACAACAACATCACCTAAACCGTTCTCAGGATGGTCTCCAAAATTGCTTCTGGATATAAAAAATTTCAAAGGGAACGTTTAATTTTGGGTGTATTTTACATGAAGCCATTAGAATATTTTCGAGAGTTTTTGAAAAAAAAAGATCCACAATTTTTATTTATTTTTTCTCTCGAATAGAGCAAGAAATGGTTCTTTAATGTAATTTAATTTGATCAAGCACAGATCTGTGAACGGTGTCTCATCCTTCGTTGTGGTGGCCGCGGTAAATATGGAATATTACACTAGTTCAGGATGGTCTAACTGGCGGTCGGCGGGCCACACTCGGCCCGCGGTGCCCATTATTATGGCCCGCGAAAGGTCGTGAGTCGAAAATTGAAGTACCTGGCATCAATGTCCAGCGATAACATTATGCGCCCTGCGGGGGTCAACTAGCCTTTAATATAAAAATTGGTTGTTCAGATTTAAAAATTTTTTTCGTGTCAATTCAGAAATTCAAAATCATCCAAGTGTTTCACTGCGTTAAGCATGGTATGGCCTGATATCACGCATGGTTCCATCTCCTAGCCCCCGTTTCAGCGTAACCGTGGAAACTACCGGAATCACCTATTCGGGGCAGTCAGGTGCGGATCGCCAGAATAATTAAAAACGCCCCGCAACCATATTAAAGATTTTTGTTGTGGCCCTTGAGACCTTGCAAGTTGGACCCCCCTGCACTAGATGAACATGCCGAACAATTTGCGGTCACAATAATACATACGTAACTGAAAAAGCGAGTCACTGTCTCACAAGCTGTGGTAGCCCACCTACAGAGACGGCCTTTTGATTAAGTAAGTTTTAAGAGTCCTTCAACAGCAATGGTCTGAAAGGGTTGGATGTGAAGGGAGCGGGAAGAGAAGATCGCGCGCGGTCCGTGGACCATTTTAGAGAGTACTGATTCTGTATGTGCTGATAGTGACAACGCGATCAACGAAACCACTCATCAAAGTAAGAATTCGATTCTGGCAGGCGGCGTAGGATATTGATTCTGACAGGAAGCAAAAAATCATTGATGTCCAGACCACGCTCACCATCGAACTCGTAACCTCCCAGTCACTGGCATACTCGACCATAAGGCATTGCCTCTTCCCCCGCCATTCTCGTTGTTGGTCACACCGGTCGAGGGAGCACCACCTACCTACTGGCGAAGCTCCACTTATAGAGAAGGATCTACGTACCAAACAAGGCGACCTACCGGAGAGGCCCCACCTACCGAGGCCGAACTACGTACTTAGGCGACTCCACCCACTGAAACGGCCACTTACCATGCGATTCACATGCCGAGGTGGACCCAACTACTGAGGCGATCCTCCTGCCGAGGTGGACCCAACTACCGAGGCGATCCACCTGTGGAGGTGGCTCAAGTACCGAGGCGGACCCAATTACCGAGACGGATCCAACTATCGAGGCCCATCCACCGAGGAGGCCCCCACCTGCCCAAGCAGGCTATCATTTTCATCGGCACCGAGCCCCAGCTGCCGTTACTCTTCAGTGAGAGTTCGACATCATTGAGAACTTCCGTGTGAGACAGCCAAAAGAAAAAAAAGGCAGCCGTAGCGAGCAGCTGCGCTCAGCGCTCCACTCCACGGCGGCGGGGCGTCCGCTGGCCGAGGTCGAGGGAGAGGCCGAATGACAAGAGCGCAACGGGAGCCGGGCGCGTCAACTCGCGGACAGCGGCGCGCAGGTAACGAGAGCTCGCGAGGCGGAGGGGGGCGGTGAGAGTGCACCGGAAGCGGGCGCACGCGGACGCCCCCGCCCCAACCGTGAGCGCCCCGCTGCTGACCATCGATCGTCAAGACGGCGCCCTTCCCCCGCCTCACGCCCCGCCGCGATCGTCACCGGACAACACCACGCCTCACACAACCCTAATAATCTGGCACTTCGGCTCCCCCTCCCCACCGTCTTTCGACTTCACTCACCCCCACACACCACCACCACCCTCCACACTCGCACCACCACCACCACCACCAACACACCACAACACAACAACAACAGCACAAAACGTGACCACAACCACCAACCAACTGACACAACCACCACCAACACACACCACAATAACACGACGCCAATCCACCAACCATGCTCGCCGCCGCCGGCGTCACCATCACCATCACATCACCCATCACACACCACCCTAACAATCGCACTTCGCGCCTCAACCATCTTTCGCCACCGCCCACGCACCATCACCATCGTACATCGACTCCGCAATCGCTCCGCCAATCGTTCCCTTCACCACCAACAATCATTTCCATCTCCGCCGCTCTCCATCGCCCTTTCCACGTCACCACCCCATCCCACCTACAAGTTCTCCAACCTCGCTCCCTCCCACGTCTTCGGCCAACTGCCGCCACCCGCAACCGGCCAATTTCTGAGTGTGACTTACTATCTCCACCTGCGCCAATCCGCACCTCCGTAGCCACTGCCGCTCGCCCCCATTCCCCTCCCAAAGGATCCACTCCTCGCGCCGCGGAAACGCGATCATATTGCACGCGGGCCGGGGGCGGGGGCGGGGGTGGGGCTATCGGCGCCTCCGCCCCCCTGATAACAGCACGCCCGCCGCGGTTTAAAGCAGTCCGCTTGGGGCTCCGGACGCGCCCGCCCACGCACTGGCGGCGCCCCCTTAAATATGGAGGGCTCTGTACAAGGGGACTGAATGCGCCAGGAATTGTTCGGTTCGCAGGAAACTGTAGGAGCAACCCCTCTGCAGTTGCCACCCGAAGATAGGGATTATAAAACTTGTACAAATTCACTTCTTGGGTTTTAGAATGCCGGTTAATGCATTTCCAGAATTTTTTGTTGCATGATTTCTTTCTGGGATGGGGATGGTTTACGATTGTCCGTATTATGGGTTTATCGGATTAAATAACGAGACTTCGGTAGAAAAGAAGATGCAGTAGAGCCGCATTCTTGAACTGAAAGCTCGGAAGCAAACACATATTGCGTCGAGTGCAGGCCACACAATGGTTGGGATGCGCAAAGCAAATGCTGTCAACGGTTTGCAACTGATTCAACATAGATTCCGTGCTATGCATACCGATTGCTGAATGTCTTGATGCATGTCTGAAGTGTATACATGCCCGTATGGGACGAATAGAAGAACTCTACAGTAAAGTTTATTGTGAATCCAGTATCGTAAGTTCAAGTGGAAAGAAAAGTAAACGTATGTAGAGTGATTTGGTGCACTTTGCTTAGAAAGGAGAAGACTTCGTCATCGCTAGTATCAGAACAAATCATGCATTAAAAGACAATTCAACAAACAGAGATCATAATGCTTGGAGTGACATATTCATATGCGAACAAGGAAGACATTTGAGATTTTGTGTTTGTCCTGAAAAAAAAACAAACTATTCTAACGGAATGTTTTTGTTATTAGAAATGTTGACTTTGCCAGTTTTGTATTTTTTATTTCATATTTTTCATTTTGCACTAATATTACCTAAAGAATTAAAGACTTACATCTGAAATAATAAAATAATAATAATAATCAATTCACACGAAGTAAATGTAATAAAATATTCACAAACGTGTAAAATTACACAAACTCGTTAACTTATAAAAAAGGTGAAAACGTAGAAATTCTTTCCGTTATAAACAAAATTAATAAACGTGTTTTTAAGATATTCATAGAAGTTATTCTAGTTATTTGCGAAATAAACATTGTAATAAGATGTTTCAGTGGGAATATAATACGTTTTATCAACTTGTTACATTACGATGTATTATAAAATAGTTATGACTTAAATTTGACTATTCATTCTGCAAAAGCCGTGTTCTAATAATTCTTATTACTAAACTGAATATACAGTTGTTAAGTAGTAGCCTACAACAGCAAAAATGATGCTGAACAAAATCTCGCAAAACAGTTTCTCAAAAAATAGCATGAATAGTGCTCAACAAAAACAAATAAACTACTATCATATTTTAACAAAAACAGCCACCACGAATACTTAAATAACATACAATAGTGTATAAAGATTCGCAATATAATAGTTCTTCACAACTAAGAATATCAAAAAAGTTGCGCAAAATAATCCAACACGCGAGTAACAAATATTTAAAGGCTGGCGACCCCTCCTTGGAGTCCTACTGATGCAAAACTTTAGCTATATTGTAAGCAGTGACGCACTGAATATGAAAGTACTGTTGGCACACGCAGTATTAGAATGTGTAGAATAAAACAATCAACTGTTTGAACTTGCAGTCAAAATCGAAACTGTTTTATTGTTTTTGGATTTACCCAGAGTTCTCGGGTATCCAAGTAAACCATCCTACATGTCTGGTACCCCTGTACATCTGTCACATGGTTGGAGACTATTGTTTTCAGTATGTATTATGCATAATTTCCCCTTTATGCGTAAATTCAAACATATAAATATAAATTAAGTTATTCTTGATTTATTCTGAGAAAACAGGAGAGTATTTTCACTTTCTCGTCTACTACGTAGTACGTACGTTGTGAAGAGAAGGTATGGTATTTTAATTTTCCAATCCTCCCCCCATGAAAATATTGTATTGTACGGCCTTGATATCGTAAAAGTGGATAAATAATTAATGTTATGTAGATCCTTGGTATCGTAATATTGGTTTCCGGAAAACTGTTTGCCTGTCCGTCTGAACGCGCCGTGTTAGGATAGGTGAAACAATACAATGCAATATTTGCTGTCTTCAGTCAAAATACAATCTGTAGAATTGATTTTTGAATTTTTTCCGAGTTCTTGGTGTCCAAAGACACCACAGACATCTCTCACATAGGTGCAGGCTGCTTTGTTTTCTTTCAACTTTTGCGCGTATTGGAAACTAGCAATACAGAGAGAGCCATGGATTTTTGAAACACTTGTGTTATAATATTGTTATTACGAAACGATGTTCGTACTGTAAAGTTTGACACTGCGTTTCGATTTTATTTTAAATAATTAAGAGGATAAAATCATTTACGTACTATACGAAAGTTCTCTTTAATAATATTGTTGATAAACGTGAAAAAAATTCATCTATGTTCACATCTGGATTATTGTGGTTATTGCGAAAAAGAAGTTATTTCAATTATTATTGATATTGCGCTTGGGGTGAACAACAACTTATATATATATATATATATATATATATATATATAAAGATCTTCTACGATTAAGTGTACGAAGAATTTACGTAATGTACGCGTAAGAAGAATGCAGGTTTCAAAGTTCTAAGCTAATTAAAATAATGTTTACAATTGCACGTCCACCAAACGGTGCATTAATGCAACATACTAACTCTAGCACCATTATGTATTATTCACCATTCTTCCATCAGTTCCTGAACTTCTTGACACAAGTTTTTCACTTCTCAGAAAAAAAATAAAAAAACACATGGACCGGACTATGCACTTTCATGTTTTACAACGTCACTTCCCCCTCAAGCAGAAGTAACAAAGTTTAGCACGACTCGAGTGCTACCTTCCCTCTCTGCATTCTTTCCTTTTAGCGTAGTACACGGACTGATCACTCCGACTATAAATCCATTTCGATCCGCAGATAAATGTCTCCCGGAGTGGCTTGGGGCGAGCGTTGCGGCTCCCGGGTGGAAAGGAGAGACATCGATTTATTAAACACGTCAGGGCGGCACGGAGCATTTTGCAGGGGTAACCGAGTGAGACCAGGAAGGATGGAAGTTGATGGTTATACTTGTCACGTGCTCCTCCTACACGAGAACCAGCATGCACACTTCTCGGCCTTTGAGATTTAAACATGTTCTAACACATTCAGGGGATGTAAATGACGCAAAATAGGTTGAGAATAGTCTTTAATTTTGTCTCACTTTCACGGTATTGATTGGAATCCAAAATTGTCTAAAGATAATGACCTTAAAAAATGGAAAATGTGAGATTATGAAACCTGTTTAAGTGCTAGATGCTTTTCATTTCCTTTTAGTTCACTAAAGTAGATAAAGTGTAATGCTGCAGTACAAAGTGCCAATTTTTCAACAGAACATTTTGTTGGTTCCCGCTACCAAAAAGGACGAATCATTGCTACGATATTTAGCAAGTTACTTTCTCGGATACGTAGTGTAGTAAGAACCCGTGTTTTCTAGACCCACGTTACTCTAAATTAATTTTCGGCATTAAGGTTGTATATCTGCCCGTCTGTCCATTCGTTCGTCGCTTTATCAGTCCTTTCGTCCATCCGCCCATCTGTCTCTGTCCGTCTCTGTCTGTCTGTCTGCCGTCTTCCGATCATTTCGTTGGTCCGTTGCTCTGTCGATCAGTCGGTGGACTATCCGTCGGCCCCTCTGTCTGTCCTACTTTCTATGAACTAGAGCTTAATGAATACAGAATTTTCGGTCCCTTCACATTATTTTTTATTATTGCTTGTAAGTAAATGTAAAATATATGTTAGTAATTTATCATTCTTATCACTGAATGATTCACAGGATGATATGTGGTTCATCATCACTCCCGAATTGTCTGAAAGACGAATAAATCAAATTTTGGGTTTCCTGCCCGTCTCTCCGAGGATAAGCCACTGAGGACGAAACGGCTGAGAGCGCAGCACGGCCGTCGAGGCGAGAGCTGTGGAGATCCGTCACGCGCAGCGTTTGCTTTGGCAATGCACAGTGGTCTGGAAAGGGCCCAAACGCGTGCACAAGACTCGCGAAACACGTGCATTGCAACTATATGCAACTACATGGGTTTACTACAATAGACATTTAAGAAATAAATATTGTAACTCATCTTATTCCAACGTGAGATAAGAGAAGCATAAGACAGGGCCGTTAGATTAAGTTTAATGACGAATCGAATTGAATAATAAGTTACGTCATGAACACCGTACGAAGTTGTATCTACTTTGAACACATTCTAAAGAACTATAATTTTCGTTTAAATGTTACTATTGTTCTTGCAAAAGGATATTGATTGATTTTGATAGGAGGAGTGAAGGCGATATATTATTAATTTTTACAGTATTGACAGTAGTGTATTTTTCCCACATATATAATGCAATTTTAAGCGGATGCTATTGTAAAGGAGGAGGTCGGGGCAGCTGACCTCAATGGGAATATTTTAGATGGTATTTGTTTTATAACATAGAATATCATTTTTCTTGGGGTGTTTTTGATGTTTTCTTTCAATTAGCTGTTTAATATTATTAGTTTAAACAATTTTATATAACCGTTAGCGCATATGGCTTAATAAAAATACAATATAAAATATGCGAAAACTTCTAATTTTTTTTGTTTGAAAATATCCACAATTACCACTTATAATTTATAGATATTGAAAACTTAATTACACTTAAGACTATAAACAGTCACGCTGGGGAATTGTTACTGCTTCACCTTGTGTATAAGACGTTTTTCAGACCGAAGCCTGCGCAACTCTGATGACACTTTTAGTGACTGCTCGTCTCCGCAAAACTTGGCAGTTTTCAAAATAATGACAAGGAGGGATGCAGCTGGATGCTGAAACTGACGTATTTATACCTTTCAGAAATACATTGTCCCCACGTATTTTGTGAACTGTTCTTTGAAACATTTCCATTCTATCAGATTTAATTTCTTAGAATCTATACATAAAAGGGGATGTACGAATGTGTGTTGCAAATAGACACAAAAACTACTCGTCCGATTTCACTGAAAATTTCACACTTTGTTGTTATTAGTAATGAGGATGTTTAAGGAGTCGTTTGAATTAAATAGAATATGTGGGGTCGATGTTGATGTTTTATTTGTTTATGACGGCCCACACATCGCTGAACTCTGGCAACCCATCGCACAGTCAAGGATTAAGCGCGTTTTCATTCCATGTTTTCTGCGGTTGTGAAATACTTACTTAATTTATTACTTGAATGTCGGATAAGTAAATCAAATTTCTTCAAGATAATGTCATAGAGTTGGGATAGTTTTAACAATAGAATACTTGACGACCATGACCAAACCAGGACATAAGGCAAGTACAGACTTTGACAAAGTATTTTATCTATTAGAATTTTTCCACTGTGTGGCATAAAACGTGATTCATAATCACGTGCTCAGTAGTGTGTAATGTGTAATAAATTGCAATAGCGAAGCATTACTGGGTCTACTATTTATAAATGAACGACATGTGCAATTGTCAATGAAGTCGGTAAGCCTTTCCTTGCTCGAAGGGAACTTGGTAGCTACTCTTTCATTGAAGATTGCTATTTGGAATCAAATACGTTTGCAATGGAGGATGTTGCAAGATGATAAGCTTTCTTCAGTTACTGAACTCCTATTGGGCAGTAAATGTTTCATTATTTTTACATTGGTACAATAATTTGGCTCTCACGTTGCCAAATTGTGCCTGTTCTGTCAACACACATACAATGAATGAAATATGAGATGGAAGTGAAGTATTTCGATTGACTTCTGTGGCGAAATTTGCTTGCTATCAAAACATCGACACATCTCCCCGTTCCCAGCCAATGCTTCAGCATTGTGAATCTCAGTATGCAACGCAGATCCACCGAAACCATCCCTTTTGCAAGTTCCTGTACAGATAATGCTCTTGCATACTCCGTCTTGGAGTTCATACAAGGTGAATGTTATTATGACTCATGTTTATGTTAGAAATATATAAAATTTATTATTTTTTATAGTTCCTGTTTAAATGAAGTTTTTAGAAATGTTTATAAATAAAAAAAATAACAATTGTTTTGCCTGTGCTTCAGTTTAAAATAGAATTTATTTTTCTACTTAGAAATACATAGAATATTTCCGGTGGTAGCATTTCCTAGATATACTACAAATACACATCACAAACATTATAGTATTTACATAATACTTAGTACAATTTTACAAAATTAATGTGCTAACACCATCATACAAAATAAATATTATAAAATAACAATAATAATACCAAAAAATAATTTTAATTGTTACATGTACTAAAAAAATAAAATTCATTTAGTATAATTAAAATTTTTTGACATTCTGAGGGAAAGTACTGTTGCAGGTAAATCGACAGAATTTTGTATTGTTAAGTTTACAAATTAGAATTAACGCACATTTGCTTTCTGTTGTCTTTACCGAATTTTGAAGCCATGATCCTCTCGCGCGACGTATGTTGTTTTGATAATCTCGCCTGCACTTCCCTCCACGGAAGATCACCTCTTATTGATGTGAATACCACGATTTGTCTCTGCGTTTTATCAAAGGTTCCCACGATATAAATTCAGAATTAGACAGCCCTTTGCTAACGAATTGTGCGGCATATTTTTGTACTTTGCCAGGTTCAGGCCATTGTGCGTGGCGGGCGAAGCGGCCAGCGGCGCCGCGGCGCCCCGGAGCGGGCACCCCAACCGACGCGCCGCGTCGCGACGCTCCGGGCCGGCGGCGCATCTTATGTTCCGGATGGGCGGCGGTGGCGCCGGGTCGCAGCCATCGGCGTCCC
>BOPP01000051.1:6392319-6421629 GCA_017312745.1 Gryllus bimaculatus | reverse complement strand
GAGAGAGAGAGAGAGAGAGAGAGAGAGAGAGAGAGATAAAGTACCCAAAAGGGAGGCCGATTTATAATGCAACCCTTCTATTTGCTACTATGTAGAGTTCTGTTCCGTAATGGAAACGTACTTAAATTGTAGTTCTTTGGAAGAATGCAGCCCAGTCAATCGATAGTGTCTTCATCTTCACTTGTTGCCGGACAGTCAGTCATTAATGGTTGGTCATCGTATTCTCAGTTGCCTGATTTCGATACTTCATCGGTACGTCTTATAACCGTTTCATTATTTTTAAAGTAACATTACAAGATAATTAACAAGATAATGTACGGTAATTTATTTATTTTACTTATCTTGTAAAAATGTTATTGACATCTGAAATATAAACACGTTGGTGCATAAACGAAGACCCCCTCCCCAAAAGGTTTCTATCGGGTCCCCAATCTCGTTTTCCCCCAATCCCCAATTCCCGTGTTTTAAAAGAAAAACTATTAAGATTTTTGACACTACTTATACCTTAAATAAAATTGCTAATTAATAGCCAGAGCCTACTCTGAAGCCTATCAGTTCTAGTCGGTAGGAAAGAGGGAGCGGTCAAAAGTCAACTTAAGAATTTAATTTCAGAGAAGTCGAAAAGAGAGAGATTTAAGATAATTCTGAAGTTAAATAAAATCAAAAGGAAAATTACTTCACCGGTGAGGAATCGAAATTCTGCCAGGAATATCTTGTGAAACTTGAGGCAGAGTGAGTTTTTTGCCGTGTAAACGTTTCAGAGGACTGTATGAAAACTATTGGTAATGTGCCCAATGTATTCACTCTGGACTCATGTAGAATGTGCGGGAGCGGAAAAAGATGCTTTTATATGTGATTTTCATCGTACTTGAATATATAGACTATGTGCAAGACATATAAGGCAACTTTTTATGTACAAGATATTTAACTCTCATTCTTTGAAAATTATACTGAGTTCAATCTATTTCAAGTTATTTCATTTATTTTTGCCCATTAAACTTCTTAAAACGTTTGAGGGGGCTCACAATGGGAAACCTTTTTTTAAACTCCACAAAATGTAATGTTTACGAAAAACAATTTTATTCTTAAAATACTTGGTCAATAATTTTAAGTAGAATATAACATTTGTATAACTTAGTAAGGAATGTATTGCATATATTTTGATTTAATTATGCAGAAAATTTTATTTAAAATATTCGAAAACAAAACGAGCGACCTTTTTGGGGTACTTTCCTCTATCATGAACGATAGGCAAGCCATCATGCTTTGGTGTTTGGCGGGCACACAAACAAAGCTTCGACTGCTTAAAAATGTGTTCCGCAAAGTACCAACGAATGATAGGTTGCCTGGCAATTAGGGGCCTATGTCACACGCATAACTTCGTTAAATAAAATTTTACACCACATTTTCAGTAGAAAATGTCAACCTCATTGTCTCCTATAATCTTCTAGAAATTTGTGACAATGAATTCTTCATATCAGAATTTTCGACTGATCTGCCACAGTATTGGGAAAAATGTGAGATAGAAAAACTCCACTCAGTAATCATTTTGAATTTGTCATAAGTCTTTGATTATAGTAAATAATATTGCATTTTGTTTCCTCAAATAGTATTGGCAATGTAAAATTAAAAATATTAAAAGTAGAGATTGGTTAATTGTTCCGCCAGGTCATTCCCTCTCAAATATACCTCTCATCGGTGAGCGGCATTCCCTTGCAAACATAACTATAAGTGAAAATTACATTGGATTTTATTTCCCCGAAAGAAAATGATTTACTTAATTTTCACAATTAATAGGGAATTAGTTGTACGCTGTAGATATCATATTTTACTACATAACAATATTCAAACAAGAAATTTGTGACGGTCGCTCGTATCAATCTTTTAATATAAGTTGATTATGGCTGTTTGCCTCTGGTGCTGATATGTATGAATATTGTAATGAACCATTACATTAATGTGAAATCAGATTACCTTTTACATGGTTTGCAAATACGACGTAATTTATTGGAATTGTTTGTGTTATACCATTCAATATTTTGTAATTAAATTTAGAAGTAGATTCAAGTTAGAAATTGTTAGGATGTTACTAGTACGTATCTAACATTCTCCGGTACACAAATATTACTATATTCATTTTATCACGCAAAAGTCTGGATATTAAAATGGTAATATTTTCTTCTTATACACAATTTCCTAACTAGAAAATGAATATTAGAATTTTGTTGTCGTTGTTATATGAGTCCTGCTATAATTAAGAAGTAACAGCTTTAAATATTTTCATGCACTTGACAGTAACATTTTCACTGTCTCAGAAAAATATACAATGTACTCTTCTTGGATGAAAATAAAAAAATATTTCCTCTCTATTTAATGCAAATGTTCCCTGAAAAGTCTAATAATGCTTTCCGAGTTCTCTAATAATTCTTAAATAATGTAATAATATCTTCCTGTATGTACTAAAATCTTTGATGCATTGCCACAATGTTTTTATCATAGTGGAGTAAATTAAATTCCTAAAACGAGTTGACACGTGCGTTTTACTTCCGTGAAGCAATATTTTTCTTGAAATGTGTAGTCTACGAAACATGACGCAGCGCTGTAGTTCCTCCGGGGAAGAATATTGGGATCTTGAATTTACAGCGCGGTTTTTAATCTCCTAGATGGAAAGGACTTGATGAAGAAAAGTGGCAGGAAGATTACAGGAACGTTGATTAAAGATTAAGCGATGAAGCGTAAGCAAAAGACATGATGTAAACGGGCTGAAGATAACGGATGCGAGAAGACGGAGAGAATCCTTAGGCGTGTGGGAAAACTGGGCGCGTAAATGACAGAGACGAAAAATATTATGAAGAAGGTACGGTCGTAAAATAAATTGCAGAGATAAAGTAAGGGAGATCCTCTACGTGAAACATTTAGCGGAGGCTCAGAGTTTTCGGAGGCTACACGGCAGGGTTCTCCAAAATTTGGCTAGCAGTTGGATTTTGTTCCACAGCAAAGTGTGGAAACAAGAAAAGACGAAGGAATGCTTTTCCTTTATATTTAATTGCCTGAATATGTAAAATATGTTTACAAAAAACAGGAAAATCTAACCGACATTATAAAATTTATTTAACATTCTTTCTGTAAATAAAGTGTTTAAACAACGTTGAATTTCTAATACGTTTGTAAGACATTCTTAGTAATGAAAAATTGAGTTTATAAATTAACCCTTTTCTCCATTAACACTACATGATCTTTGAAATGAAACCCTTTTACTTTCTCGTCATTTTATTAGTAATGGACAAACCATGGTCCACTTCAGAGGGATTTCTGGTTTTTAATGAACTGCTCATTGAGGACTTTGGACATCCCTGAGGTGGTGAGAGCGCTTACGACGAAAAGATGACGGAACCCTGCCTCATTATTCCTTCTCTCTCTCCATTTGTTGCAGCAAGCAACACAGTGGTATTTTTCTGCATTTAGAACACAACAGCTAAGCAATTCCTCGCTAAATTTTCTGTAAGAGATAGCGGTCAAATTTGCGCCAGTTGCGAGGGGACACTTTATTTTGAACGTCGTTTTCTAAATGTTATTTTTCACTTCTTTTGTCGCAACTGCAAAAAGTTTAAACTATTTCTCAAAATGCCAGAAAATCACATTTTCGCGCCAGAAAATAACAGTTGAGTTACAGCTCGCGCTATTTTACCCCTTTAAAATATTTCGGAAGGATTGTAAGGAGTGAATTGTGAAAGACAAGATTGCTTAAGAATACTGAAGTTATATTACATCACAATTCGTTAAGTTATATATTCCTAATTATATTTAAAATTGCAACGAAATTTTGCAAATAATAGTTCAACTATATAAATTATTATTTTGTGTTAATGAGAGGGATTGAAGTTCTTACTTGATCAACTTACTAAAAAGTGGTTTTATAATGAGAAAATTATTAAAATCAAACAAGTAATGAAAGGAAGTGGGATGAATCGTTTGAGACAAAATTTAAGGAGGAAGGGAAGATAACGAAGCTACCTTTTAAGCCGACGATGTAAACCCTGGAATATACGATGTCTGTGAAGTAATGCTCAAATGTATCGGCGCGTGTTACATTTTATATATACGACCTGTAAACAACTTCATCGTTGTAGCTTCACTTTATTAGAACTTTCTGGAACGCTTTAATAGAAACCCCTCGTTTTAAAAATACTTCGCTTCTTAAAGTAAATTCGCTTCTTACAAACATCGAGTCGTAGATTAAAAGATATGCACAAAGTCGAAACTAAAAACCTCGTGCTCCACTTTAAGGTCGACCAACGGCACCAGACCATTGTACATAAGGAAATATTTGATACTCTGAGTTAACGAATTTTATTCACGATTGCAATTTACTTTTTTCTTTTTCAAGAGCAGACTGCCGCTTGAAGGAAAAACCAAGAAATCGTCAATCTGCAGATGTTTTTCACATTGAAGTAAACAGTCATACAAAATAAATCCAAAGAAAGAAAAGAAGAAAGATATAACAAATTAACCCAGAAGCGGAATTAAAAAGAAAATAAACAATAACGGTGAAAAATAGAAATAATGAGAGACTGCAAGAAAAAAAGGGAAGTGAAGACGAGTGAGAGCAAAAGCGGGAAAAGCAAACGACAGGGGAGATATAGTGAGAGGGATGTGAGATCAAGGAAAAGGGAGGAGGGAGAAAGGGAGAGCGGACCAGAAAGAATAAGATTATGTATTTACAATCCACAGAAGGAGTATTTTCGAATTAAATATCCTTTTCTTGGTGTGGAATACAATAAAAATCAAAACAAGTACTTTCTTTCTCTGAATATTGATTAAAAAGTGTCAGTTAGTGGTAGTTAACTCTGACTATGCCCTAAAATAGATATTCTCGTACGCATGCCAAAAAATAGTCACGTCAATATAAAACAACTAGATACTGAAAACAAGCAGTGCGGTGAAGTGAAGTGTGGTGAAATGGAATGCTATAAAAGATTGCACGGTGAAATGTTCACATTAATTTGTTAAGTTAGTGTATTCTGCCACTAAGATCTCAAACTTAATTGCAGAATTATTAATAAATCTAATCTAATATAAAACACATAAACCATCAGGACTGCAGTCTCATAATGAGAATGACCCCCTATCTATAACCTCGTATATGTAATAAGTGTCATTTATACGAAAGCGTTTTTGGCGTACTCATTCCAGAAAGGCATCCACGAATGGCATGCCAAAGTCTCTCATTCTCCACTAGTTAGACGAATCACTGTTACTATCCACTTAGTGCAACATTCGTTCTTCAACCCCTTGGCTGGAGGCGCTGACAGGGCGGCGGGGCCGGGCGCAGTGCGGAGTGCAACAAAGCGCCTCCACCAGGTGCGCCCTCCTAATCAGGCCAGCAGGTCCCCCCCCCCACCGCGGGCGTAGTCAGACGGCTCTAAATCGCATAATTGGCGCCCCCGGCGTCCTCGCCCTCGCCCCGAGGCCGCCCTCGTCCCCGTGCTCTCCCGCCCCTGCCCGCCCCCGCCGCCGTCGCCCCGCACGCCTGCAGCGCGACCCCGCGCAGACCAGAAGTAGCCGGAAGGCCGAGCGGGTCGCGCAGGAAGAATTCAATTGAATTATGCCTTATTTTGCGTGGCGAGACTCAGGCCATGAGCCTTGCTATTCTGTCTGACCACGCAAATTTCGCTACGCCTCTTTCACCTACTAGCAGAGAAAGGAGGTATTTCTTGGGCGACGAAACAGGAGATTTGAATTTAGCCAGAGAAGTCATTTAGACTTGAGGATATTTTACATGCAAGTAAAAATACTAACATGGGACACTCAGTGCATTTACTTCCCCTCCGAAGGAAGGCATACGAAGGATTTTTTCGCCCTTAAAATTCCACGGCGTCGTTCAGGTTTGATCGCGAACCGTTAGACCATCGCCGCCACGAGACTGTACGAGTAGTGCAGACGGACTTGCCTTATGAAAGAGGAGCTGACAACGATGGAGGAAGCTATTGAATGCAAAGCGTAGAAGTTGGGAGTGGTGGCGACGGAGAAGAGAAAGTAACCACGCAGGGGCAGATAGTGGTAAGAAAAATGAAATCAAAAGCAAGTGAACGCTGCAAGATGATGGGACGTTCGAAAAAGAAAGATGATGGAACTGATCAGTGGGAGGCACGAGAAGAACGGGGACTGTAACGCTGGTCACTGATCCGCAAGGAACGGAACGGAAAGGTCATGCAGAAAAATAAAAGAGAGCAGATGACGATGGCGCAGGGCTGACAGGGCGGATGTGAAAGGGGCATCACTGGTAATTCTGACGGAGCTGATAGATTTTTAGTTGTAAAGATTCTACGCAACCAAAGCTATCCAGGCACAAACTACCGTAGCAAGTTTCAGATTATGAGGTCTTTTTTTCACTCAATATTATAGAGTATTACAAATGATTTATAGATCATCTCAACACATTTAATGGATTTATTACTAACAATTTATGCCTCAATGACGAGTTCACGGGAATTCCCTAGGTTTGGCCGTGCGTCTCAGTTGGCAATGCCCATCATATATTTATTTTCTATGGCTGAGCTGGCTTACTTACAAAGCCTCTAAGTAAATCTAACATGATGTTTTAACTTTGAAGTAAATACTTTTCAAGTTTTGGTCCGTGATATTTTTACTTTTTCTTCTGTACTAAGTATTCGAATCACATCAACAACGATATTGAGTTATTGATCGTAAAATAAGCGTTCAATGTTATTTAGACCTGTAACATCGTATACGCGTCAGGATCAGTGCCATTCCAAAAATGGTTAAGATTGGCACAAGTAGCAAGGAGATATACTTAATTTTGTAACTGAAAATCCGGATGTATTTGAGGATGGATTTATGTAATATTCATAACCAGGTCGATTATAAGCTTCTGAGCTGAAACTCAGTAAACACTTCAGCAATAATGTATAGTTGAGCCGTTCGGTAGATCATTAAGAGTTTTTAATTTTTAGTGAAACTTTACCGAATTTTCTGTGGAATTTTCTGGGAAATTGCTACCATTTTAGAAATTGCAAAGTTCAAACTCTCCTTCAATTTGGATATTAAAGTAAATATTTTTTCCTCATGCAAAAAATCCCTCAATTTTAGATATTTAAATGATGCCGTAAACTTTCTAAAAAAGTACGAATAGTTGAGTAAAAATACTAAGAGGAGACAAATGTGGTATGCTGCGAGTTTCTACTAGTTTCATTTATATTTGATTGCCAGTGCGTAGCATCTGGACACCTATATGATGGAGTTCCGTGTTAAGGAGTCTTCTCGGAAGCTGTACAATAGTGCATGCACATAATCGGAGCACGCCTGCCAACGACGGAGCACGCCCCGCGGCCAGGAGAAGTAAACCCTCCGATTTGACTGCGCTGCACAGTAGGAGGTTATATCAACACCCAAGGAAACATATGGCAAGCTTCCGTTCGAGGACATAAACGTTTCCTGAAAAGGTTTCTAAATATATTTATTTTGAAAGTAATTCATTAAAATACGAATTTAGAATCAAGATTTCATGGGAAGTTATTATGATGCATTTTTATTTTTAACGACACCAATTACAATACGTTAAAATCAAAATTTAAAAATCACGTTTTTGTTTGTTGAGCGTGGTTAGGAACCATTTTAATTAATTTATTTTGGAACGTAATATATATTGGCCAAACTTTTTTAACTTATTTTGTTTCTTTACCATCTTACCCTACAAGATCCTTTTGTATAAGAACAAAATGTTTGAATAACTAGAAAAAGTGTTTGAAATAGGTTCAAAATAAATTCACTCCCAGATTCCACTATTACAATATTTTCTCTTGTTACAAAGAAAGACGAGAAATTAAAAATAATGTAGCAGATTCTGAGAAAATGTCGTATGTGCGTTTGTGAAAAATGGAATTTTGAGGTCATTTTTACAGAAAAGTTTGGAGTTTGGTTGAAAATTTATAAGGCATCTTTGGAAGCAATTGTAATCACAAATGAATGCAATAATGTATAAAAATCATTGTTAATGTAAACGCCGTGAAAAATATTTCAACAAAAATTACATTTGTGTCATTTAAAAAATTAGTACAGGAAAATGGTTTTTATATCACCATAGACTGAATTAAGCGCTATTGGAACAAAAACGTAAACAAACAATTTGCAGCCATTTTTCAAACCAACCTTCTTTTAATATTGCCCATTTTTAACTCATAGTTATTCAAAATTACTAATTCCTTTAGCAAATGCACATAATATAAATTAAAGAACTCATTGTAGGGAACTATTATTTAAATAAAAACCCCAATCTTCAATATTGTAATTTCAGGAATATGCCGAAAAATTGCAACTTTTGTAGTTGTCGAAAACTCGCAGTTAACAGTAAAAATCAGATGTATACAATTTATATAAGTGTATTCACTCTATTCTTACACCCAATTTAAAGAAAAATTTGGAGCCATTTTTTAAAAAAATTTTGGAAGCGTCCTACGGCTCCATGTCAAGTACTCCCAAAATTTAATAAATAATTATCAAAATCGTAGGGCTTTGAGTTGGGGCAGATCGACCCCAGAATATTCAATTTGGCAAAACTCCTTCGAATAATTTACGCGCTAAGAGAGGGACAGACAAATGGACGGACGGTATATGGAGAACCCAAAACGTACATTTTTGTTGAAAACTCGATATCGATTTTCATAAGCATTACAGCACTACATTACATAACTGCATATTACTGCGTATCTAGCGAAGTGGCTCATGGCGTAGCGCGCTGAGCCACTTCGCATTCGGGAGGCCCGGATTCAATCTCTGTACCAGCTCTCCTGACCGGGGTGATTTCCCTCAGTCAACCAGAAAAATGATGAGATGATTACACTGAAAAGCCACGACCATGAAACAGACGCTGCTGTCCGAATTCGATTACTACGCGAAGTCATGAAAGTTAAGTGAATTCGAGGCATCACGGGCTCCTGGTTTGGTGGCCGACTGGGCATCCTGGAATCTAACGGCGCCGATGCCAATTGCCATTTTATGGGACATACAATGGATAAATACAAATAAAAATATCACTGCATGTATACGTACGTATACGAGAAAGTAGAAATAATAGAACGAGTTTATGATTATTTAATAAATGCCCCTTAATGAAGCGCAGCTCTGTCGCTGCCTCGTCATCAGGCCGTATGCACTGAAGCGACCTGAAAGTCACAAGCGAGTCCCTCATCGACAACTGTTGTCTCCCGCGTTGGCTGTGGTGGTCGCGGTAAGCGGTGCGGACGATTCAGCGGGGGGGGGGGCGAGGAGTAGAGGGTGGCCAGACGAATTCGGATAGAGCGCGCAGAGCCACGGCTGCCAACTCCTGGGATTTGGGTGTCGCTCAGCGGCGGGCAACGGACCCCCAGTGATGAATGGCTCCGCGGCAGATTTCGAAAGCTCAGCCACGTGATCGATGGAGTGAATGCTGCCACCGTTTCTGTTATTGAACGTCTGGGGAAAGTTACTCAGCTAATAAACTTTGAAATACATCTCAAGAAAATAGTTTAGTGCACCGTGTTCTTCAGAAACCTATTCTAAATTTTTAAATTAGTTTAAACAATTTTCTTGAGATGTGTCTCTGACATTATGACGCGTACTAAAATAATACTTGACTTTTCTTGTGTTTCAATAAAAAGTATTGTTTGTAAATCACGAAAATACAAAATCTTTCGTTAGATTGTACTAATACAACAAAAGTACGTAAAAATTGTTCAACTATTCCTCAACAAATCATCTACGATACGATCCATCTCGTCTTCTCTAACATCTTTGTAATGATTGTGGGAGATTGTCAAATTACTTTATGTGTCTGTGATAATTTCTGTGGCAAACATGCAATAGGAATATCAAAGTCTTGCTCCGTTTATAGTTCAGAGATGATCTCGGATTCGATGATCCATCTTGTAATTATTCTTCTCACACGTCTTAGCATAAACTAACTGTATTCTACAGTAGTTACTGGACAGTAGTTACTTAGGACAGTAACATTTAGTTTAATTTAACACACGTTGTTCACGACGAGTTTAGTTCTGAAATCATTACAAAACAAATTCGCACTAGGATTCAAAAAAATGTGCTTTATTAATCAACTAAAACAGTAATTGTAAAAGTACTACACCATGTAACAGTATGCATACAGCGCGCTAGAAATCATTTCCTGTGATTTCACAGTATTAATTTCTAAAATTGTATCTGATTTATATTTTCATTATCAACAGTGCTCATAATTCATTTGCATGTTTACTCTGGTTCTCTACAACACATGGTCAGGATTGTTGAAAACAGACTAGTGGCCTGCAGCTCTCTCACACAACATTGCAACAAATGAAATAATTTAAAAAATAAATATTTTCGAATACTGCAATAACATAGAATAGTGCACATTATACAGTAAACAATTCTCTACAAAGTAAGAATATATTTATTTGTTAATTTATTTATCGTGTGGGACTATTTGCGGGGAGGCTACCCCCGACGCGGGCCTGGGGCCCGTCGATCTCCAAAATACGCCGGGATTTGACTTTCACTTTCTTCGCCAGATGTCGGTCTCAATTACCTATATCCGAGCTGTCTGGTTGGGAGAACAGTGAAATCTCGTTAGGGCGAGAGGTCAGAGGTATTTAATTTTGCCGGGCAAATGGCTGGGTTCTTTTACATGCCACACGTGTGACATGGTTACTCTGCATTTTCCGCCCTTCGAAAATCCAGACACCTCGGGCGGGATCGAGCCCACTCAATGGGGGTTTAGAGGTTAGTAAGCTAAACCTTCACCCACCGAGGCCCCCTGTTAAGAATATTAAAGGAATGTTACTGTTCCTTAACAGAAACAGTGAATAGAAATGGCTGGTCTCTTCTTTGCAGCCTTGATGTCGCATGACAAGGGTTGTGTGTGTCTCACACAGTATGAGAATGCAGTTAGCGTTTTGTGAGATAAGACGGAATAGGACAATCAAGTAAATATACGCATTTATTAGTGAAAGTCGAATGTGTTAACTTGTTTTTGTATTTTCTCCGAGTAGCTGAGCATCTAACGATACTACAGACACTTTTCTCATGACTGAAGGCTTTCAATTTCTGCGCGCATTGGAAATTAATAATACAGATAAAAAATAATACAGAAATTACGAAATCCCTAAGAAAGAACTCTTCTCCGGCTACGACTCGCTGGGAGGTTCCGTATGTTGACTCGCAGCTCCTCTAACTCGCTCGTGCCGCCGGCGCGTTACCTTCGCGGTGGGGAAGACGTCAGTGGTGGAACCGGATTCAGGCGCTCTGTCAGGGAAGGGGGCGGGGGCGGGGCGGGCGGGCGGGGGCGCGGAGAGGGGCTCGGAAGGTGATACTGCAACGCGAGCGCCGAAGCCAAGACGGTTGGAAGGGGGAGGCGCGACAAGCAGTGCACAGGGAGAGAGGAGCAGTACAAGGGGAGGAAACCAGTTCGCTAGGAATGGAAGAGCAGAGAAATATGGAGGGGAAGAGGAGAAAGCACGAGAGTGAAGACGGTGATGGAAGGTAGGAAGGAAGGGAAAACGGACACGATGAGACAGTGAGTAGGGAAATGTGATAGGAACAGTGGCTATGAGTGGAATAAAGGCAGACAATAGTGAAGGAGGAGATGCGAGAAAAATGTGAAAGAAGAGGAGAGGTAGGGAAATTCAGAGGAAAAGGGGTGAAATAGAAAGTGAGGATTAATCGTCTGAAAAATATATCGAAAATACGAAAAAAATGGAGATGGTTTGTAGAGAAGAAACAAAAGCGGCAAGCCAATAGGAAGGGAGTGATGACGTTGAGAAGGTACGCGAGTGTAATACGGTGAGGAGGGAGGCGGGACGGGTAGAAGGAAAGTCCGAGGGTAATTCAAAGGGGAATGAAAAGGAAATGAACAGGAGAGATGAAGGTGATTAAGGTGGACAGAGAGGAGACATGAGAGAGCAGCAAAGAAGGCAAGGAGCATTAAAGTGGGCGAGGGGAAGAGACAGACGCGGGGAAGGAGAAAGAGGAAAGGAGAGCAGCATGAAGCCAAGAAACATGAGAGTTGACGAGGAGAGGAAAGTGACGGAGGGGATTGCGGTGAACAAAAATAGCAAAAAGAGTGGCAGAAAATAAGCCAAGGAACATGAGAGTAAGCGACGGACAAGAGAGCCGAAGGGGATTGGACCTAGTGCACCTAGGGAAAGAGGAGGGGAGCAAAGAAGGCCAGGAGCATGACAGTTGGTGATGGCGCAGCAAATAAGGTGAGGATCATGACAGCAGCCGTGAGGAGGAAACAGGAGAGCGAGTTACGGTGAATAGAGAGGGGATAGGGGGCAGCAAAGAAGGCGAGGGACATGGCAGTAGACGAAGGGAGGAGAGAGACAGATAGGGTTGGGATGCACCAAGGGGGCAGAGGAGGGGAGCAAAGGGTCGCAGCCGGAGCCGACAGCAATCTGGCACCCCCGCGGCGCGCGCTGTGATCAGGTGCGGGGCAGGGGTGGGAGCGGGGCGGGGCGGGGTGAGGCGGGGACGAAGGAAGGGGCGGCGCGTGAGCCGGGCTAACGCGATTAGGGGCCTGCCCCGCGGCACAATGGATCAACTTAACGCTAACTTGCAGCGCCTAAGTGAATTTGAGCAATTGACGGCGCGCAGACGGGCGGCGGCGGAGGTGCGACAAGGGGAGCGCACGGACGCTGACGGGGCTCGCGACGATGACGAGAAAGATGACAGCGAAGGGAAGTTGGCGCCGAAGGGAGGGCGGGAAACATGCGGCGATGAAGGGTCGACATCAATGGGTCTGGCGCGGACACCTATTGTACCTTAAAGACGGCTGCAATATTTCGGAGATTGTATCCAAGTAAATCAATCAATTTCTTAAAGCGTACTACATGGTCGTAAGGCGAGGCATTCCTTAACCACTTCTGTTTAATGTCATAGAGGAGAATTTGCCTTGGAAGGTTACAAGAGCTTTTTGCACATGTGGGATTTAAAACGAATATTTAAAAACGTCTTAAATAGAAATCTTGTGCACGCTAATATTGCAATAAGATAAACATCATGGTCGCTCAGAAATTTTTCTATAATCTTATAATATATGGTCCGAGGACGAAGGGATAATTGGACTCAATGAAATACGGGGCAGTAGCAGATGATGTTCTCAGAGGATATGAAAGTGAATAATTATTGAATGTGTCGTCAAAAGCTGTTGATGATTTCAATAACCAACGGTCGATATCGGGCGCATCAAACAATGAGGTCATTAGTCTCGTTAATGTAGTGCATATTTTTTGCTCGGGAGGGGGCGGTGATCTCCCGCTGGAAGGGAAAATCTAGCGCCGACTTCAATCAGCTCGTGGTTTCCCTCAACCAGGTATCTCCCACCAACACAGCCCCGCCCAAGGCGGGCCAAGCTCTCTGCTCGCAACCGGTCTTCTGGCATATGTAGTAGTGTAATGCAAGTTAGTGAAGGTGTGAGTAAGGGGTGAAGATTGGTCAAGGAAGACGAAGGAAAGATCGCGCGCGGTCCGTGGGCCCTTTTTAGGGTACTACTCCTGCACTTGCATGATGTTGATCGAAGAAAGCACGGAAAACTTCCGATCAGAGCAGCCGGCCTCCCGACGGCCTCTTGGTTACCAGGAAACGGTCCTAAAGCGTACGCTCCTCAGGTGTACGCTTGTCGAAATCTGCTCCGCACGCCCTTGGCGCGGATGGGGCCTTACTGTCACTGCATCTGGCACTCTCCGAAAGAACCTGCTGCACTCTAGCGCCGGAAGCGGCGACTACTATCCTAATCGCGTACACAAAAGGCGATATGAAAGGATCCATAACCTATTACATGACAACACAAACAACCGCCCTAAGACGCAAGCTCACGACACCCGTGTGGATTTCGGAAACTACCGGGTGAGCAACGACCAGCCTTCGGTCGTGTAGTGTCTAGCGTTGCGCGATTGGTTTGAATTTGTTGATTAGTAATTACGGGCGCGTCAACGGCTAAGGTCATTGGTCCTGTAAGTGTAGTGCATGCTTTTTTGCTCGGTAGGTGGTCATGATCTTCCCCCGCTGAATGGGGAGATACGGTGTCGACTTATCTGCCGGCTAGTAGGGTCTCCGTAACCAGGTATCTCCAACCAGTGGGGTACCGCCACACCCGGGACGAGCTCTAAGCTCCCGACCGGTCTCCCGGTAATTGTGGGAGATCAGTGCATGTTTTAGAGTGCGTAAGTAAGGGATGATGATATGCCAAGGAAAGTGAAAAATGATCGCTCGCGGTACGTGACCCGTTTGTTAGGGTACTGCTCCGATATTCGTTCGGTGTTGGTTTTAGAAAGCACGAAAAACTACCGATCTGATCAGCCGACCGCTAGAATTCTCCTTCAGGCAGCGGCTGAACTCGACCTAGCTATGTGGCTAGTGTCGAAATTCCTGTCGCAGTCGGGTCTCGAACCCTATGACTGCCCGGTCAGAGGCACTGCAGTGAATCCCTGAGCAACATCAGTATTCGCCTCAAGCTGATTTGGACATGAAGTCGCAAGTGATTTCTACACAGTTCAGCTCAAGATACAGCGTAAGATACAATAGGAAGTTACTGCCGGGTGGAAACCTGAAATACATGTCTTTTGCCGATCATACCGAGGGTGGTCTCGATACGTCTAGAGATCACCATTGTCTTTTCCATAACCTCCTTCTCTCGTATAAAAGATGAGTTGCGTGCTCGTAAAACACATATTATCGTAAATTTTTCTACGTATCAATCTTTCGGCCAGGATGTATAAAATTCATCTGTAATAGTCAACCACATAGGTTTAACTTTGGTGTGTTTGATTTCTCTGCGCCGAAGCCATCGTGGGATTGCCAATCTAACGGATTTAACGGCTTCGGGTGGCTTTGGCAAAAGCGCTGGGCGCTGGAAGCGGCACTCAGACGCGAAGGCGGAGGCAGCAAAAGCAGCGCCGGCAGAGGCGTGTCAGTCCCACCAGCCCGCGGCGCACCTGCGCCAGCTAGGAGCAGCGTGCGGCGGCGGCGGCGGCGGCGGCGGCGGAGGCAGAGTTTGGTAGAGTTCGCGGGTAATCGTGCCCCCGGCAGCTTATGGCCGCGCCGCCGCCCGCCTCCCGCGCTCCACGTGTGGTGATACGGCAGACGGCTTTACTGCGCCGGCACCAGCTTCACCCCAGCCTGCCACCACGTTCGCTCCCTCCCCGCCCCGCTATCCCTGCTCCGCCCTCCCTCCTATCCCCGCCCCGCTTCACTCCACTCCACTCCACCGTGGAGAATTTTGCGGCTGGAGGCGGAGAGAGGTGTAGTGGGGAGGGTAGATAGGATAAGATGGGCGAGGCGGGGTGAGGCGGGGCGAGCGGGGCGAGGCGGGGCGAGGCGGGGCGAGGCGGGGGCGAGGCGGGGCGAGGCGGGGCGAGGCGGGCGAGGCGGGCGACGAGGCGGGGCGAGGCGGGGCGAGGGGGGCGAGGCGGGCGAGGCGGCGAGCGGGGCAGCCGGGCGAGGCGGGGAGAGGTGGGGCGAGGCGGGGCGAGGCGGGGCGAGGCGGGGCGAGGCGGGGCGACGCGGGCGACGCGGGGCGACGCGGGGCGACGCGGGGCGACGCGCGGGCGACGCGGGGCGACGCGGGGCGAGGCGGGGCGAGGCGGCGAGGCGGGCGAGCGGGGCGAGGCGGGCGAGCGGGGCGACGCGGGGCGAGGCGGGGCGAGGCGGGCGAGGCGGGGCGAGATTAGGCGGGGCGAGATTAGGCGGGGCAAGATTAGGCGGGGCAAGATTAGGCGGGGCAGAGATTAGCGTGCGAGTAGGCGTGGCGAGATTAGGCGTGCGAGATTAGGCGTGGCGAGATTAGGCGTGGCGAGATTAGGCGTGGCGAGATTTAGGCTAGGCGTGGCGAGAGTTAGCGTGGCGAGATTAGGCGTGGCGAGATTAGGCGTGGCGAGATTAGGCGTGGCGGGAAGAGGCGGTTTAATACATTAACGCAAAAACTTCAAAGTATCTCCAATGATTATTTTTCAAAAATCCAGACGTTTTTGCGCATGTGAAAATGAAATATGGTGCATTTTAAATAACGTACGTCCCAAATTTCCTCAAAAATCTTTGTTTCCGGAATTCTGCATATTGGAAAAGAGATTAATTCTCAGCGATTTTCGGAAACCCTGACTTCACCGATGACAATTGGGGTCTGACAATTCAAAAGAACACAAAAAATGAAGGAATGTTTACTCAAATACAGTTTACAAAAGATCGATTGTAGAAAAAAAACGTAAACCTATTAACAAACACGTTCTTTAATGTTCTGTCTTGTATTTTTCAAATCAAACACATTGTTTTCCGAACTCTGTGCCATGGCAACTGATTAACAGCCCACTTCTAATACCATAAGCGTACTAAGACACAAATGCTCATTTATTCTAAGTAAAAACATTTAAACATTGTGCGACGTACTATGGCGAAAGCGCAATCTGTACTCGGGTTAAGTTATTTAAAACCATTAAAAGTTATTTAAATGTTATTTTCGTGCGGTAAAAATCCACATCATTTCTTCTTTTCTGGGAAAGTGTATTTAATATGACGCTTCTGATTCTTTTGATTCCTTCTTTATTGAAATAAATGTATTTGAGGAAACGATGTAGTGTGATTGTGTACGAGTACCACTTAAGGGAGATTAATCGATCGTTCACATGAAAAAATAGAACTGGTATTAAAAATAAGGAGGCAGATTAGTTACTATTCTAGTTTTCCTACAATGATTTGCGAAAAGACGAAACTAGACGTTTGCGTAATTTTTGTGCCATTTAATGGATCAAGGTGGGACATACACATAAGGTAACAAAGAGTAAAAAAGCAATCACAATATCAGAAAGGGTAAACAAAAATTACATTTTCTAAAACCCAAAGCGAAATTGCCTCCTCATTTCAGGAAGTATTGGAACAACACTTGTTATGCAATACGATCAAAGACACACAACATTCTTCAAATTTATAACTTTAAAAACAGGTAGAAGAAAGCAGAAGGACAAACAGGCAGAAACGAATTTTCTTAATTGCATATTTCTATTTGAATGTGAATAAAGCCTTTATCCACAATACACATTATTGTTCTAGAGCTCCCACACGCACCCATTCTTGTCACTCCATCTTAATTGGAAGTTCGAAAACTAGGCGATCGAAGAAACAAGAACAGTAAATAACGTTGTATAAAAAACCACTCTCGGCGCCCGCTTAAAAATCCCCTTCGTCCTTTGCAGGGCGCCCTCTCGCTCCGTCCGATCGGTCCGCGTCGCCCCGCGTCGCCCCGCGTCGCCGGGACAAATGCGGCGCCGGGGGCCTCTGTCGCTCGCCTAAGAACAGCAAACATTGTGTGCAATAACGGGTAGCGCGCTCCGAGCCGCGCTGGCCTGCCTTGTGCACACGGATGCGCAACCGTGTGTGTGTGTGTGTGTGTGTGTGTGTGTGTGAGAGAGAGAGAGAGAGAGAGAGAGAGAGAGAGAGAGAGAGAGAGAGAGAGAGAGCGTGCGTGGCAGGGCTGTCTCTGGGAACAAAAAGGCGCCAAGGCCGGGGAGGGACAGGGGGCGGAGGCCGACGGCGGACGCTTGTGGAAGAATGGGAGAGGAAGTAAAGAAGCGAAAGAGGTCGTTCAATGGCCGAAGGGGAAGGGGCAAACGCTCTGATTTCGATGGGGGAGTGGTAATGTGGGGACTACATATGACGGAAGGCACAATGGAAGGTGGAAGGGACCGTGTGAAAGGGAGAGGACCATTGCGGGGCGCTTCGATTTGGGTAGCAAACAAGAGTAGGATGGTGTGCAGTACAGCGGAGCAGGTGAGTTGATGGTTAAAGGAAAATAGCTCAAAGTAGGGTTGAGGAGACCAAATCAAGCAGGTGTCCATGGGATAGTACAAAATGGAGCTATTCGCAATGGGGTTGCGGGCGAGGAAGAGGCACGTAAACAATCACATTGGCAAAAACGCATGTGCATCGAAAGTGACTGATACAGAGATGGAGCACTGTGATTTTAGAAAAAACATTAATCAAACAACAAAAACAATTTAACAAAAACAAGAATCAACATTACAAGCAATATATTAATATTAATTAACAACCATTAATTCGATTGAATAATAGTGATGAAACGTATTTAGGCTGACATATCTGTTAAGAAAATCAGAAAATAAGGAAATAGAGGCAAAATACGTGTAAGACTTGTTTTGAAGTACAAACGAATCCCTGATAGAATTGATCAGTAAAGTTTTAGTGAGAGTAGGAACGAATATTGGACCCCTCAGTACAACAGAATATCCGGATAAAGGCATGCATAAAAACGTAGGAAGGGCCGTTCAACCATAAAAGAGAAGTAGCTGCACAACAAACCTTGCACGAAGAGCTAGATGGCGAGTGAGAATGGATGTAGAGCGGCGGGGGAGAGAATAGCTCTGACGTGGCTGTATTGGCGCAGGCGGAGTGTTCGCGAGTGGGAAACGGAGTGCGTTTGTGTGTACGTGTGTGGGGGGGAGGGAGTGGGGAATTCGTGTACTGGTACGCGCAGAGGGGGTGGCGGATAGTGGGGAAAGATGGTGGGAAGAGTGAGGTAGGAGGGACGAGTAGTTGGAGAGGTTGGAGAGGAGTAGATGGAACGGCTGAAAAGGCGGCAGTGCGGTGGAGTGAGCGGAAAGAATACCAAGGGGCGGATGGAAAGAGTGAAGGGAATGAAAAGGGAGGAAGGGGGCGAAGGGAGTGCGTGGTGCCCGTTCGATCCCTGTCCACCCACCCCCTCCCCCCTGCCGTCCGGGCTAATGGATCTCGGGGCTGTGTAATTTAACAGGGGACGGTACGCGCGCTAAGATGCGGGTCCGCCTGTTGTTGCGATTCTATCTGCGCGCCCCAAAACGGGCGCGGCCCCTATGTATCTTATTGGAAAGTCGATCTTGTCAATTGCGTCGTCGCAGAATTGCTTTCTCACGTCTCTACGCGTGGCCGGCGACCGGGGCGAGGAGGGGAGGGGCGGGGGCGCGGGGCATGGAGCGGAAGAGAGGCGGGGCGGGGCGGGGCGGGCGGCGTGAAAGAAGGACCGGCCTGCGTGTGGGCAACCGAGGCCCCGGAGAGGATCGAGAGTGCGGGCGGTCCAAGGGCGAAGGTGCATTGAGAAGGCGACGACCGGGGTGGGCATTGGCGGAGGTCGGGGCACATACATTTGATCGGGCAGGGCGGGGGTGGGGTGGGCGCTTACTGGGGTTACACGCGCACGTTTCCTTGAAGATCCGGAATGCCCATCTCTTTGGCAACATTAGTAGATTACAGGTTCAACCACACGGCAAAACAAGTTAAGCCATAGCAAACTTCAAGCTTTTGAGCTTAATACTTAAGAAAGACATAAGAGTGAACCTATCTGACAGTACGTTGAACTTCAAAATCGAGAAAATCGAAATACGATCAAAGTCAATAGATGAACTAACATGCCATATGGACATGGCACAGTCAATACCTCGAAATCGATTCTCACATACCATTCATAAACTAGAATTTCTCACAGCCAATAGAATTCTTAATTTACTTACGTTGGTATGTTAGACTGTGTATACTTCAGATATACTTCGGTATATCACTTATGTTGATGTTTACGTCTACGCGTTATGCTTATGTTGACTACGTGGGGCATGGGAAATGGGAAAAGATAAATGAGAGCAACAAGCCATTGTGGCAAAATTCGTAACCAGAAATGTTCGCTTCGCGTATAAATAGAAACAAGTTCTCATGGATAAGAGAACTACAAATTTGATAACTTTTGTGAAAATAACAAACTCATCACTCTCTCGCCAACTAGCGAAGCGTGGGTTGAAGAAAACGAGTGCGGAATTATTATGTAGGCGGCAGAGAAAGCGTTGTAAAGATGTTCACTACAATGGTGCGAGAGAAATAGACGGTGTTGAGAAAGGTCTGCTATCGTTAGAGGAATTTGGAATACTCGGTGTGGGAACAGGAGATCAGAGAGGGGTGAAGCGGATTAGAGGAATGAGTAGTGAAAAGAGAAAAGAGGCGAGGAACTTGTCATATAGAGAGAGGAGGTTGGGATATAGGGGAGGGAGAACGGATAAGGGGGATCAATGTGAGGCGAGAAAGGATGAGACGGGCAATGATTCAGAATGAGGTGAAGGCGTGAGAGATGGGCCAGCCGCAAGTGAGAAAATTGATTCTGTTAGTGAATTCCAAGAACGTCAAAATACTCACGGGTATTTCGATGTCCCGTAAGTGTATGTATGATGTTTTTGATAGGGAGTTGGCGTTGGTCTTTCCACGCTTTATGCCGATGATCCGGGCCGTCAACCTGTCGTCGACTGCGTGGTTTGCCTAACGAGGTAATCTCTCAGCGCCCAATGTGGGCACCAAGCTAAAGCTCCTGCATCAGTGTTCCCTGGAGGGTGTGTGGTATTGTCAGTACAATCGATAGTATGTGTCGTAAGGGGTGAGGATAGAGACAAGGAGAGGAAAGGAAATATCGGCGCGTGATCCGGGGCCGTTTGTTACGGGTACTGCCTCCGTCATGCATGCCTGGTGTATGATCGGAGGAACCAGGAACCAACGTACCTGATCAAGAGCTAGCCGGCGCGCTAGAATTGCTCTCCAGACGCGACTGAATTAATGTCGAAAATCCTAGACATCGCAGGACTCGAAGCCTAGGACCTCCCGGTCAGAGTACCTGTTGTGGACATCAGCTGATGCGCGGAGCAACCTCTTCAGGCACAAGTGTGAGAGAGAGGAGAGAGAGGTTTGGGGCGGTGGCGTGAGAGGCGGAGACAAAAGGTACAAAGACGCGTGAATCCGTTCAAGCGGAGCGGGGATGAGACGGAGCGGAGGAGGTGGCGCGACGGTGGCGGGGGTTTGGGGCAGGACGGGTACGGAGGCGTGAGCCAAGAGGGCGGTAAGGTGCGGTCTCGTGTGGGGCGGCGGCCGCCGGCGGGCCAGATGCGCATGCGGCGAGCGCGGACCCCCAGTCAGAAATTGTTTGTCGCCGCGCGGCGCGGGGAGACATTCACCCGTCGCGCGCGAATAACATGGCCGCTGATAACGGCGATTCGTCCAGAGGGACGCGGCCTCCCCTCCGCTTGAGCGAGCGGCAGGCCGGCGGCATTCGGCGGCGGGGGCCGGGCGAGGGAGGTTGGGGGATTGGGAAGCGCCATGGAAATGAGGCAGAACGTGAAAAAAAGTGTGACTCCGGGTCGGGGGAGGAGGTGGTTGGTGGGGGTGGGGTCGGGGGACGGCAGACGCTTCGCTTGATTCACGGCTGCGGACCCTCCCTTGTTGGTGAACGTCAGCCATAACGCCATAACACGCCCCCGCGAATAGCGTGTTTAATAATATGACATATATTGCATTCAACGCTCGATGGCAGTGTTGCGTTTATATATACGAATTTTCCACATCGTTTATTGAAGAAGCTACTTGCAGGATGAGAAAATATAAACACAATTCCTTTCGAGTTTGGAATTCTACAAAACTTTTACAATTTTACAAGTTTATTTACAATTTTAAAATATTTTGGGATATTAAATACATATCTGTGGGCTACGTATTCATTTTAACCATGTTTTTCTGTGCATAAATGTTTCCAAATGTTTACATGATCATGAATTTTGTGATTAATAATCTTATATTATTTTCAAAATAGTTATCACCATATATCTTGCAATACACTATAAACTTTTGTTTGCTACATTTTATTTTTCTCACTATTGTTCTGTACATAAAATTCTGAAAAATGTTTTTGAGATCATTTTGTATCGTTAATGATCTGTTTACAATGGTTATCACACTTGATTCTGCAAGAGATGTTCTGAAAATATAAATGTATCTTGAATTGTATGATTCATTATAGAAATTATAACTTTCATTACAGTTTCGCTTTTATGAATGAATTTTTAGATATTTAAGACATTTAATACTGGACAGGACCAAAGAGCTTGTAATGGTTTTAGCCCTTACTGAACAATTTAGATATACTGATTGTTCAAATTATTGCCTGATGTCTCAATATGCGTGCTTTCTAATTTCCTTTTTTGTAAATAAAAATGCAATCATTTTTCTGACAATTATTATACTACCGTTCGTAGTAATTGCATTATCTTTCGTGGTTAACCAAAATGAACAACGAAGTGCAATTATGTATTTTTCTTTAGTTAGTCCTTTAGTATTAGTAAACTCGTCTCGGATTACTGTGAACTAGAATGCAAAACGCCTGAAATTTGCCACTATCACAATGGGGAAGGTAATTCGCTTTTTAATGGAATACAACACTAATACACGGACAATATCTCCGCATTTAGAACATAGTAAGCAACACAAATGCGCATTTAACTCCCTTGAATCTCAATGGTCCATTTAATCGCACAGAAATGGAACGTAGTGCGAGCGTATTGAAACCTCGGTCAACAAGGGACGAGTGATAGACTTCTTTTATGTCGAGGTAATGACTGGGCAATGAAAGAAGCGCCTGGATAATGCCTTTGCTGGGGAGTGGCGTCAGCAGAAATATACATTGTTCCCTGCGAATTTGTTACGGCGCCCAATTGGGGTTCTTTGATGTGGAAGCGCCGCTAATCTCATCATTGAATGCGAGGAGTAACTAATTCATCCGGAGTCTGTTACGGCCCGAGCGCACATTGGCACAGCTTTAATGATATGTAAACCCGATATAGAACAATTTAGGCAACACGCCCTCGCCCAGGAAGCCTCTCTCCATCGGCCGATCGGCGGGGGGCAACAGGCGACTGCGGGGCCCGCGGAGCGTGGGATGGAAGGGAGCGAGGGAAGGCAAGGTGGGGAGACGTGGGAGGGAGAAAGTGGGGAAAAGGAGTGGAGTAAAGCGAGGAGGCAGGAAGGAGCGGTTTGGGGGTGGGAGCAAGTGGGGAAGAGACCAATTTTGGGGCTGGGAGGAGGGGTAAAAACGGCTGGAGGAAAGTATGGAATACGATGTGTTAAAAATGTATAAACAAAACTTTAATGAAGATTTCCAGACAATATAACGGCAACAAGGTACATATCCTTTACTAGAATCTGCAAAGTTGATGGTAATATAGACAATTGCCATCTCTTCTAAAATTTTCTAGATGTTTGGTTACATTAACTTATGAATCATACTTTGACTCCATCAGAAATGTTTGATTTTATCTTAAAAAGGAGTCAAAGTAAGGTTGCCTTATGAGTTCTGGACTGAGTTGAATTGAGTCCTTTTCGTTTCTCATTGAACGTGTTCTTAACAGGATTGAACAGCTGGAAAATTTTTGAATTTGAATTTTCAATGTATTTAATTTGCTCATGTGAACATTGCCTTTCCGAAAAGTTAGTGATGTGTGATATAGCAATAATGAAATATTTAAATAACATAAAAACAATCTTTCAGAACATTAAAAAAGGAACTGGAATGCAGAATCAAATACGACTCCGATTAATCTGACACTTTACGTTGGTACATTGGTGCGATCTTTGTTTTAGCAAATTTGAAATTTCGATTTTTGCACATCGTTCTCTAAATATAGTTCCCCGGAGGTAAATATGGCGGTATGTGCAATTTAAAAGAACCATCAACACAAAATACTTTTGGTGTACTACTGACGAATAGGATACCACCTCTCATAGCTGCATCAAAGAGATTGAAGATAAAAAACAGAAATTCGCAAGTTATGGCATAGGTAGGTAATAAGGTGCACGCGCAGCCTGTAACACACAATGACCATCACCTTCAAGAATACTTTCGGACTCAAAACCAGGTTTATGTATAGGGATACGATTAAAGTTAAGTTTTTTATGATGTAATCTACAAAATAAGACCTTTTTGGACTTCATATTACGTTTTCTTCACTTCTTAACACGAGTTGCCAAAAATACTGGAAAAGTACTTTTTTTCGTTATGTAGGAGGAGGGTCCACTATTTTGGGTTATTCAGAAATTCTCGTTTCATCTGTCGGGGGAAACATTACTGTATCCGTGGGAAACATTACTATATCCGTGGGATACGTTACTATATCCTTGGGAAACATTACTTTATCCGTGGGAAACATTACTATATCCGTGGGATACGTTACTATATCCTTGGGAAACATTACTGTATCCGTGGGAAACATTACTGTATCCATGGGAAACATTACTGTATCCGTGGGAAACATTACTGTATACGTGTGAAACATTACTTCATCCGTGTGAAACATTACTTCATCCGTGTGAAACATTACTTCATCCGTGTGAAACATTACTTCATCCGTGAGAAACATTACTGTATCCGTGGGAAACATTACTGTATCCGTGGGAAACATTACTGTATCCGTGGGAAACATTACTTCATCCGTGGGAAACATTACTGTATCCGTGGGAAACATTACTGTATCCGCGACCATAATATTTATAAAAGCATTTCGTAATAAAAGCTTCTGATAAAACACCAAATTGTCCCGAATCTTCCAGTTCCCAATGGGAACACGCGGGGAGCATGAGGAGGGGGGGTTATGCATAGAACCTGTGAAAGGCCATGTAGAGATGCACGTCAGACTACAGGCCGGAAACGTGTGGTACACACGCGGGAAAGCCTGTGGGAAAGAAGTAGGGGAAATATGCGGGGAACATGCGAAGCAACTTGTTCTTAAGTTGCAGGCACATACGCAAGAATTGGCAGAAAAACATGTAGAGGCAACAAGAGTTGTGTTTCTTTAAGGAGTGTTCTCCAAAACGACACTCTTTTGCATCTTCTGTTACATTCTTAGATATTTAGCCCTTCTAGGTGTCCCAAACGCGTGGCATGCATAGACTGTGATAAACGAGTAGAAACTTGATATCTATGACACATGCTTACTTCAGGTTCCAGCGGACCTATTGATTTTATTTTAGCAACTTCGGAGAACTTCCAAAATTACAATTGTAAGAGAAAATTAAATGGGATTGAAAACGAAGGGATTACAAGTTCATTATAGAGAAGATAAAAAATTAATTCGCTTTCAATTTCAATGCTCTTTTTTCTGTGTCATTTTCGCGATCGCTGAACTAAGAAAAATATCTGAAAGTTTGAATTGCAGTGATATGTTGCTTTAATTTTACAAACATTTAAGGTAAAAGACAAGTGAATACGAGAATAATACTATTTCATCTGCGCGTGTGACATGGCAAATCTAATTAACTTCTTGCTAAAATATTAAAAGAGAGCAAAACCATTTTTTGCTTCTCTTAATTAGTATTAGAATTTCTTCCTTCATGGTGAAGAATGCTAGTCAGACGAAAACATTTGTAACTATCATTCTCTGTCTGTCTCTATCTCCCTCGCTCTATACTTACATTTCACTCTGTTTGTACAACTGATGTACTATGTTTGCTGCTCTCTGAATATACGGAAAGATTATTTGTTTTTCGTCAATCAAAATGAGTTGACTGATTCAAGCTTCTTCACGGCAGGAAACTACAATTACTTATTGTTCGATGAAAAACATTCTTACTCTTCTACCACGTAGTCGGGTAAAAACAATCGAATTGTTGTTTTCTGATATACTGTAGATTTTCAAATTATTTCGATACTGATTATACGTTTTGTCAACTAAATTTTTGTTCGTTCAACCATAACTTTTACAAATGGACATGGATTTTTTAAGAATAATCTCTCTATTGAATACCAATGGTATAAAAAGATAGCGACACCGTACTTATTTCATGCGAAACTGTTTAGAGGAGATATCACGCTAAATGTGCAAGTGTTGTAACACCTCGTTCTAGGTTCAGAGGTAGCGCAATTTTTGTATGATTTCAATGAGGTTTGTTGTCTTTTCTGATCTCGACTCACCACAAAACACCCATTTCCCATTCTAATTTCAAGAACAACTAACAATACAACTCTTCTTTACTTCCTGACGGTAGTGTTCCCATTTGAACTTCATTGAATTTATTTGGAAGAGAAAGACTTTTGTTAAAGATCGTTGCCCAGATCACTGTAAAATTTTCTTTGTATGTTTAGCGAAATATTAAAAAATACAGTAATTAAATATTTATTCCGTTCTCTGAAAAATTCTGCCACAGATTGCCTGCATTATTGTCAACCGGTGACAAACTCGTTGGACACGATGTTCATACGGACTGCACAGGCCCCTTGCGCTGGGAGGCTTATCAAGTTGGCCTCGTTTCTACTGTCGAATAAATTAAAAGTGCTGCTGGAATGTTTGACTTTCTCAATACAAAAAAAATTCTTATTTGTTTCCAAAAATCGGGGCTACCTCAGCGCGTTTTTGCGAGCTTAAAACATTGCCAAAATGATCAATAAAGTGCTTTTAAATGCTTTAAAAATACCACAAGAACAAAGAAAAATTACGTAAAAAATTGATCAAAACCACTTCAGAAGAACAACTCAAGGTGTAGGATATGTTACTGATGTAATCCAGACTTCTTCCTTTTTGTCAAGTGAATTCAGCTCGGATAATTTGACTTTGCACTGTTCTTTAATACAAATTCCCTGTCTTTATTTATCGCGAAATCTACCGAACTTAAAATGACGTCGATAAGCGTCACGGGAACTTTAGATCACATAGTACTGAAATCGGTTGTCATTAAAATGTATGAACAAAGAAATCAAATTGGCTACTTTCGAATTCTGAGGTAAACATTTTCGTTGCATCTTATAAACATTGCTTGAAGCATATAATAAAATTATAGTAAAATGGATAAAAGCAGCGAACAATGTAGTAAAAATTACGCAAAAGGTAACAAATGACCCATTAGTCGAAGTCGACGAAAAATGAAAATGCTATTAACTCAATTTACAGAAAATGCGTGTGGGTATGTTATGAAAATGGGTCATAATAGCGCGTATTTTCTTTTCTTTTCCAACCATCTTAACCCTTTTTTGGAACATCACTAATACTCATAATCCTGGCGTGTGTGAAAAGGAGCTCACAAAACCTAAAACACGAATTTTACGACGGAACATTTGACGTGATAGTGTCGAGACCATTCCAAGACTTTTCCTCCCCAATGTCGTAACAGGAGGAGGTCAGACGAAGAAACCGGAGTTGGCAAGCCTGCTCGCTGCGGGGAGGCAGCCTCGTGCGGCGGGTGCTCGTCTGTTATTGTGACGCGCTAATGACGCCTGTAATTGGCACTCGCTGGGGCGCCTTCGCACCTCCGCCCACGCGCAGGCTAATTAAGACAGCCCCGCCCCCCGTCGCTCGCCACGTCGCCACCTCCGCGCCCTCTTCAAGGAGGGAAACGCCCGACGAGAAGACCGTCGGAATGACGGGGACGATAAGGAGGAATGACGTAAGGACGGCAGAAATCTCATGAACTCGATTTTTGACATTTTGTAAGCAACTGTATCACGAATCCTTTTCTTCCTTTTCTGTACAAAAAAAAACTATTCTCTTCGGAAGGTGGAGGGCGGTGAAAACCTTCCGAATGAGAGAGGGGGTGGGAATGTGAATTGACGAGATTGCAGAAAATAGAGAGAAACCTCCATTTCTCCTCTATTTCGAACTTCACTCATTTTTAAAGCGTCTGCGTCCTATGATCTCAGTGCGTTAACTCACACCTCTAAGTGGTAATATTCGAAAACGCTTATTTCTACTTAGCATAAGATTGGAGATTATGAGGTAGACTAATTAAGACAGACATGCCTCTCTCCTCCTCCCTCGCCCGTCACGTCACTATCTTAACACGTCTTCAAGAAGAGAAACTGTGAACACGAATGGTGAAGACTGGAAACAAATGGATAACTTTGATTAGGAATGGTTGGAAATACGCGCTTTAGACCTAATACATGTCTGTAGAGAGGTATCGATTGAAGAATCACCATCTTCCAATTAACGATTATACTTCGAACTCATTTATTTTCAACACTTTATTATCTCGAATTTTATTAATTTTCATACGACTACCCGAAACTCAGTGTTCTGTTATAGAGGCCTCTCTATATCGCTATATTCGATAACTTGATTATTTTTTTCTCCCTAAAGATTTAAGGGAAAGCAAATCCTATAAACAATATTTGGTTAGTTTAGGGTAGGGTTCACATGAAAAAAAGTGTCACGTCGAGAAAGATTAGGTCTATTCGCTTTCGATTCATTCTACTGCATACGATTTGTTCCCACCACATTGTAATGCCAAATTACTTTCAAAAGTTTTCTCGTTTCGTTCGCCCAGTTCCAAGTCACGGGGAGATCTTTGTCTTCGACTCTAGGATTCACTATAAACAACCCTCCCACATCCCACAGCATAAATACCAATTCACTTCTACAAGAAAGCACTTTAATGGTTAAGTTCACTTTCTAAAATTAATAAAATTGGAAACTCATTAATCCGCACTGATATCTTTGAAAAATGTTAATTATCACCGTACTTCCTACACACTCGCATATACCCATCTTTTTTTCCTTTTACGTAAACTGATTTTTAGAATGACACTTCGGACATTTAAACTGTTTTCACAAAATATCTTTTTGGCAACAAATTTATTGTATTAACAGTGTCACCTTTTCTCTTATCACCAAAGAAACACGCGTTGAAAACCTCCATTCTGAACACACTGGCCTCCAGTATTCAAAGTATCCAGTTACAAATACGTTGTCAAGAAAGAACAATACAAACTGTATTTAGAATCGAATCTAACGAACAATTCACAGTGAATGAGAGTCATACCATAAAATAAGAATTAGCCCAAAAGTTTTCTAAAATTTGTTTTAACTATTGGAAAGCACAAATCTAGGTAAAGCATGACAAAAACTTCAGTTAACTTCTACACTTTTACTTACAATGAATTTGTACGAAGGTAATTAGATGATAGTGATGAACAGCGTGTGGTCAATGACAAATCTACAGAGAATCATAAAGGTCCATTACATAATTTCGCTGAAAAAAGTATACATTCTACTGTTCGAAGAAAGGTACCGCGTATATTGGCGTGCCGACAAGGAGAAAAGGCAAACAATTGCACATAAATAATTGAACATGGGATTGGATTAAAAATACTACCTGAGCTGACTTCTTTTTGTTGTCGATGCAATTTCCATCACATACAAAATGTTAATGATTATTGCAGCATTAAAACATGACGAAACCTCCCGTAATTCATGTCTAACCCAGCCGCTGGGTAAGAGAAATAAAGATTATTTCGAATTGTAGGACTTTCGGGGTTTTTGAGGTTCCGATTAACGGGATCGACTGTATCAAATATCCACGCAGCTTCCTTGCTCATCGCCTAGGGAGAAGCTCCGCCGTGTTTAACAGCGGAAAGCGAGTCGCTTGGCAAAGACAATATAGCGGTGGCGGCGGGGACGGCGGGGGCGGCGTGAGGCGACGTGGGGCGGCGTGGGG
>BOPP01000051.1:6321536-6377017 GCA_017312745.1 Gryllus bimaculatus | reverse complement strand
GAGTGGTGGCATGAAGTGGCGGCGGGGCGCGGTAGGGCGTGGCGTAGGGCGCTGGCATGGTGTTCGCTGCCCCGCCGGCCAGAAGACAGTGTTTCATTCGACACATCGAGTGCTCCAACCGTTTTCAGCAACATGCTTTTCTCCGCTCACTCATCCAATATTAAATCTTTCCGCCACTGAGTCTTTTTCTCCTAAAATCCCCTCCCGAGGGAACGCTTTGTCTCGGCTCGGCTCGTCCGCAACTTTTTTGTGCCATTCATCCCCACTACACCTCGTTCTGACTGCCCAGTCAGTCCCTCTCGCTCAGCCAAGTGCCGCGCCTGTGCTTAGGTCAAATAATTCTTACATGCTCAGTAATACCTTATCCCTCTGTCCGGTCATAACAAATTCGTTCAGTTAGTCTTCAATCACTAATTTAACATTAAATACACGCATTATTAAATTGAACATAAAATATCGTAAATTAAATATTAAATACACACATTTATTCATATGAAATTAATTCCCTCCACCAAGAGACTATTTTAGTCGTATCGTTTTATCCGCCCCTTTTTGTTCGATTCATCTACTCTAGACTTTATTCTGCTCACCCTTCTTCAAGCTACCTCACTCTAATGAAACTTTACTAATATTGGCTCGACGCTTCTCTTAATCTCTGTTAGATCAATTCAGCTTGTACCTAGCAAATTTTTGATCAGCTAATGACATTTTAAAACCACTCAGTTTAAACATGCTCTGCTAAACAAAATACTCGTATGTATTCAATCGACTCAATAATTTCACTCTGCTCAACTCAGCTCTTCTTAGCATGCCATGGTCAGTTCTCTTACTGCTCTCTTTATCCCTCTCTGCCTCTCTCTCTCTCTCTCTCTCTCTCTCTCTCTCTCTCTCTCTCTCTCTTTCATTCGTTTGTCGTATCCCTGCTTTTCTGTTTCAGTCTAACTCCAGTACCATTGATTCCGATGAAGGATACTCTAATGTAATATCATCGACGTGTATGTTGTCTTAAATCGCGTACAGGATTATCGCATAATTTCACCCGCGTAAATAATGTCTATCTTACAATTTTACTAGGAGTAATGCATGAGCTTGGAATAATGTTATCTACGCTAAATGCTACTTAATTTATTAGGAGAATCTTTAGAGATCTCATTTTTGCAGTTTAAATCGGTTTTCAGACATTTGCTTCGCACAATAAATTTTTTTCGATATATAAGCAGGTGTTTTTTTCTGCTTATTTCAAATGGATCACTTCCCCTGAGATATCGCATTTTCTAATAACAAGTCGAGCAGCTAATACCTAATCGAGATGCCATATGATGTGAAATAAAAAAAACTGGTATGAGTTGTATGAATTCGTGGAAAAGAACAATTGAGAGATGTAGCGTTGGTTACTGGTTACTATGAATGCGGGTTTTGTTGAGGGGGACTGGATTGAGTAGAATGGTCGCCTGAATGTAGGCCAAAATAATAATGCAAAATTCTAGTTTTAAAACCCAATTAGTGGCAACGTCAGGACATTGGAAGTTAGGCGGAACCTCGGGGAAGGTTCGTCATTTAATTAATCGGCAATTCTCAAATAAGAAACAAGATATACGCGGAAGTCGAAAAATAACATTTGGCGATTGATTCTGGTTACATGAATTCACGAATAATTTATAAAAATATTTACTTTGTGTTTGAACTTAAAATGTTCTTATTTAAATGACCTCTAGAGAGAGGCTACTATTTTTGGCAATGACAACGTTTACAATTATTTCTAGAGAGAGGCCAACGGACACAGACGTCTGGTGAAAGGCTATACAGCTGTAGCAGAATTAGTATTGGCATTCCGCCGATCGCAGCATTCACGTGTGCACACGCTGTTGCGGGGAAATTGAGTTCAGTAGATGGGTAACACCAAGTCTTTTTTTAAATAACTTATTTCATTATGGAATAAGCTTTGGGAATTTGTAGGAAGATGGAGAAGCTAACTCCACCCAAAGTTTCTAACAATCTCACTTCCTCCGCTCGTGCGGGCGAGTCTCCAGCATTCGGCGCAACCCGTCCTCTCCCCCCGTCGCGATGCATCGTGACCTCCCCGCCCCGCCCCTTCCTTTTCATTCCCTCCCCTTCTCTCCACTCCCAAACTCCCTTCTTTCTCCTCCTCTCCCCTCTTCCTCTTCCCCTCCCCTCCCCCTCCGCACGTCTCGCCACGTGCCCCGCGCCGCTTGCTGCTTCCGGTAAACACGTGCGGAAACAGCAGATGGAGCGTCGCTAGAAGCGCTGGCGCGTTGGCTCGGCACGGGCGTCGGGTTAATGCAAGAGGAAGCCGGCCCTCGCGCCCTCGTACCGCGCCCCGGGAGCTGCGAGATGCCTCAATAATGGTATCCGATGCCTGAATTTAGCCGCGCACATGTTAGACTCCGGCAAGCTGATATTAACTTCGAGCTCCCAGCGCCACCGCTTCCTCGAGCTCCACATCGCCAGGGGCGGCGGAGAGGGCGGGGAGGGGACGACACGCGGCACGGCACGAAAAGGGAGAGATGGAGAAGGGTGGAGGTCGGGTGAAGCTAGGGTGCAAATGGGAATGAAGGCGATGTCGGTCGAGGATTGTGAGGGCATGAGAGGATCGTGGTGAGGTGAGGACTTAGAGGTGGAAGGGTGATGGATATGCGGTGACTTTAGCGCGGACTGTGGCAGAAATGGAGACGGTAACTGAGCTGGAGTCATAGTCTGGGTCGGGGTCCGGGTCGGGGTCCGGGTCGGGGTCCGGGTCGGGGTCCGGGTCGGGGTCCGGGTCGGGGTCCGGGTCCGGGTCGGATCCCGATTTGTTTTCAGGGTTTGTTTCGGGGTCTGTTTCCAGGTTCGCGTGCGTGTGGAAGTTCGAGTGTGGATCCGACTAGGTGTATCGGTCCAAGACCTAGACCGGTTCGGGGTCCCGATCAGGATCGGGATGGGGATCCGAAGCAGAGTACAACACAAGGCAGAGACGGGATAGCAGTCGGGATAGTGGTCGGGAAAGTGGTCGGTTTTATCCTCGAAAGGAGGCGGTGATTTTCTCCCGCTAAAGGTTGAGATGCGGCGCCGACCTATCAACGGCTAGCAGGTTATTAAACAGGTATCTCCCACAAGCAGGGCACCGCCCCATCCGGGACAAGCTCGTAGCTCCCGACCGATCTCGCAGCTTGTGGTAGTGTGCAATTTAGTGATTGTGTAAGTAAGGGATGCGAATAAGATAAGAAAGAAGATGGAAAGTTCGCAAGCGGTCCGTGGCCCGTCATTTTAGGACGCTACTGCGTTATTCGCCTGGTATTGATCGGAGAAACGAAACACAGCATCCGGCTGCTACAATTCACCTCCAGACAGCGACGTAAGTCAACCCAGCCATCTGGCTAGTGTCGAAAATCCAGCAACCGTCGGGACTCGAACCTTTAACCTCCCGATCCGAGGCAATGCAGCGACATCAGTTGATACCTTGAGGTACCTCTCTCGGTAACACCCTCGATTTTTATTTATCTTTATAAAGATTATTCTGCGACAGTCAGAATAATATACAATTAATCAATATTATATATAAATAAACCATTTTGAATAGAAATTCTCTGAATAGTCGCTGAATAGTAGGAGCTGTCCTACAAATCAGTCTATCCTGCATTTGAAACCCACCGCATCTTGTTAAGTATACATATAAGACAATTATTTATAATGGTTAATTATTAGCTAAATTTGTTTCCCTGTAAACAAAGTGGAGTTTTATTCATTTTTATGAACTATCACTTACATTATCATTTACAAAAACTATTTAACATAAACATTTTGCTCTTACCTGTAAACAGAGAAACGACAATTAAAACTAACTAACCGCTTCTCTGTTTACACCACTTACTTTAATTACAATGTATCTTTCTTATATATTCCTTCAAGCTATACTCATGCGTATTTAAATATCTTCAACAATCGTACCACTCATTCCATCTAGCGGTCCTAGTCTCAATCATGCACAACCACTCTTAACCACGCGCCAAGGTTGGAAGCATGACACGTTCAAAATAAAGAAAATATATTTTCTTTACATACATTTTCAAAAAATGGTTCGAATGAATCAAATACGCAAATTAAACACAACTGGAAATTTGTGATCTTCACACTGTAAATTATAGGCTATAATTAAATACAATTTCTTTAGCCCGAATGTTTAAAATCTTCCGTGATAAGACTTTCCTGAAGCAGCTTTGTTCACAACCTACACCAGCCTCACCCACGCGTTCCAATCCATCCTTTGTGAGTTCTCCGGAAAACGGCGGGTGCGCCGAAACAGAAGAATGGCGCCAGCCGTTCGTCCGGCGCGGGCGGTCGCGGGCGGCGGCGGGCGGGCGGGCGGGCGGGCGGGCGGGCGGGCGGTGCGGGGCGCGCGGTGCGAAGTGGGGCGAGTGGCGTGAGTGGCGAGTGGGAGCGGGGGCTCACGAAAGGTGCGTGTGCTCCCACTGGGGTTTCGCAGGAATGCGAGCCCCCCCCATCAAAAGGCCCGCCGACGCAGGGGCAGCCAACCTGGCCAGTCGGCGCAGCGGGCTAGGCCCGGAAAGTCATGCAGGGCACCTGCACGGCCTAGGCGATCGACCCCGGTGCCCCGAAGCTCGATAGCGCTTCGCCGCAGTACCACGAAAAAACGGACTTTGGCAGTACGCTTTATTGTGATTTCTGTGTATCTAAAGAATTTCAAATCAAAACGTTGTTCGCAAAACGTCGGACAGCGACTCCTTTTTGAATGGACAGGAATATTAGCTTTCAACGCAGGATTAATGGTTTCAGTCTATATGGCATATTATGATTTTGGTATCTCGACGATTTCTGAATCGACGGAACCCAATTGAAAACGGGTGTTGGCCGTGTTAGGAATACCTTATAGCGTTTGGCGTAGGAAATCTTCAGGGACTATATTTCGGTCGTTTCGTTCTTAATATGAAATAATGTAGTAATAGAGCGTTGAAATCATGATTCCCAGCAATTTGTCCCTGCCATCCTCCTTAAAAAATTTGAAAATTTTGGTGCTCATCCAAGTATAGTGTCGATAAATTGATCGCGGAAGTTGCGCCCACATGCCCTCTCAGTCTGAAATAGGTTTTGCAGCTGATAAAACTGCAGTTATAAAAACTTTGCCGGATTTCGCAGGAGCATGCACTCGTCAAAAGAAGGCGAGGCAAAGGCCATTGAAACATGTTATTGCCCACGCAAGAGCGCAAGGCAGGCAAGCTTTAAGGGCTGTGACTCATTTAAATAAAAATTAAACATTCTTTTACTAGAAGATGCTGACAAAACAATCCTGTACAAAAAGCCTGAAAGTAGTCTTCCGACAAAGTTTCTAAGGGTCCCAAAGCTTGATCCCTTTTCATATGATGTTCGCAGATAGTCTGATTGCGTATCTGATTAATCCGCGGGGTGGGCATAAGATAGTGTGAGTATTGGGGTCGAAAGTTTGCGATGGAGTGCATTGGCGGCAGAAGCAATTCGAAAATTGAATTTTCCCTGGCGAAACCACTTTGGGGGGAAAAAGTGTTCCAAGAAAAGTTCCCTTAAATTCACGAAAGTGGAACAGTTCTAGTAAATATCAGATAACCTCCGTGAATCAAATTTCTAAAAAGCATGAAATGATCGCACTTCTGTATATTGAAGAGGCAAAGGTAAAACCCTTTTATATGAATGACGCTATTTGTATGTGCGACTTCATACAAAAGCGTTTCCGGACCATGACAGGGAAGTGAAGATGAGACTCCGTGAGCAGGCGAGATCCACATTACCGCGGGCGCAAGAGTAGCAGAGGCGAAGGCGGGGGCGGGTCACGTAAACCGACCCGAGACAGGAGCGGGAGCTGCAGGCGCACGCGATTCATATCACGAGAAGTGCATAGAAAAACGATATTATGCCTAGTAACGGCATGGGTAAGCAAGCGACTCAGGTGATGGCTCATTCATTAAAATAAACAATGTCACTGACACTAACATCTTTCTAAATACCCTGCTCAAAAACGCATGAAATAGTCGCCTGCTCAAACCAAAGGGCCAAAAGGTTGACGCTGGCCTTTCATTCCCGGCCCTCGCGCGCCATTTGTGATTGATTCAATCCGCGGAGCCGTCCCAGAATGAAGAACCGGCTACGTGAGCGACCGAGGCCGGAGTGGGGCGCGGGCGGACGGAACGGGCAGGCGGGGCGGGGAGCGGGCGGGCCGGCGGCACTGGGGCAGGTCAGGCAGGTCACTGGGTGCGCGCGCGACCGCTCAAGAGCGCGCAATCAATACAGCGCCGCTGCCTCCGCCGTTGCGCCGCGCGGCTGGCGCTGCCTGGCGGCGGGGGGAGGGAGCGACCAAGAGGCCAGGGGGTCAACATTGCGCCCCTCCCAGCGGCGCAGCCAAGACGTTGTCGACGGCTCCATGGATTATTAGCGAGTACTGGTCGGAATAGTGGTCGGAATATTGGTCGGAATAGTTGTCGGAATAGTGGTCGGAATAGTGATCGAAATAATGGTCGGGATAGTGGATAGTGGAAATAATAGTATATAATAATCCTCGGGACCGAAGCGTTGAGTCGGTACACGCTCTTAGCCACCTCGGACATTCACGGCGGCACACCGCAATAAATAAAAAATATAACAAAAGGAATACCAACTGAATAATTCAGAAGCAGTAAAGCTCCACTCTGACTGTCACCTGGACGTGCTAGGGTTTGACTTCCGACGGTGCTAGATTTTCGGGCCTAGCAACATTGTTGGATCAAATTGAGCCGTCATGTTTCTAGCAGTCATCTTCTTTGATTAGTAGTTTTTGTGGTTTCTCCAGTCAATATTAGTTTAATGACGGAGAAACACCCTCACAAACTGACCATGGACCGCGCGTTTTATTTCCTTCCTCTTAAAAATCCTCATCTCTTCCCTTACATACACTGACACATACACGCATTACACTATCACATATGTCGTGAGGCCAGTTTGGAACTTAGATCTTGTCCCGCGTGGGGCGGTGCTCGCTGGGGGAGATACTCGGACGGGAAAAATCCTCGTAAGCCGACGTGTAGGTCGTCTTCGAATCTCACCATACAGTGCAGCTGCAACACCGCCCTCTCTCGGGATAAAACATTCACTGAAAATCGGGACTAATGACAATAGCAGGTGACGCGCCTGGAAACATCAGTGAATTAACAAAAAGTCTTCACGAAGTCTTCAATATTATTGCAATGCAAACTCTATAGAATAGAAATATGTATATACAGTACAACAGGTTTTACACTCCAAGAATGTAAAAAAATGGTGTTTCGTAACACATCATATACAGAACAAATATTTAAAGGCGAGAGGCGTCTTCTTTGGAACGATGCTCTCGCATGGCATCAACTGTTTGTTTTTTGGATTTTCCCCGAGTTCCTGGGTATTGAACGAACTCATAGACAGCTGTCATATGCCGGTGTGTCCATAAGTTACTTTCTATTATTATGCGCAATTAGAATTATTAATATAAAGAACGATAACAATAGTATAACAAGAGTAACTATAAAAACTGGTTCAGGATTTGTACGTAATTATTTATTCACTTAGACACTGGTTTCAACCAAATTTGACGGCCCGTGTTTACCAATTAGGTTTTATGAAGCGATTTGAAACATATTCCAAACCATATTGATCCGCATTTTCTGTAATAATACATATTTGTTATACATATTTACATTTTTAAGGAAAACTCACATAATGAATAATATTTAAACATTTTATCTTGAATGTGTTTCATATGATATTCGTTTGAAATTACTCTTGGAACATTATTTTTAACATTTAGATAAATTTGAATAGTTTAGATTACAGTACCGGACCCGGACAGCCTAGTAAATATAGTTTAGATTACAGTTCTAAATAAAACTCCGTAAGATAGTGAGTGGTTGTAGACAGTAAACATTTCTTGTGATGTAGAGAGGAAGTGAAGCTAATACAAAATCAATATTAAGAGACAAAACACGTAATTTCAGGTTTTAAAAATTAAAAAAACATATTTGTACATGCTTGGTGCATGGTCAATTGTCTGAAAATGATTATGATCCTTATCTCAGGAATGCAAAAAGAGGTAATTCATTTTAGTGCAATAAATCATTCAATCTGTTGTGGGCACTACTAAAACTACGATTTTTGGCTATTGTATTTTTGCAATTTAAACGTACATTATTTTTTATTACTTTTTGTGTCCATATTTTGAACATTTTTAGTCCTTGTGCACATACATATTTAGGGATGTGTTATTACATATCAGTTTCAGATGTGGTAAGTACTAATCTTGAATGTCCTCTATTTTCTACGGGACGACCTTTTTATTCTAATCGTAGCCTTCGAGGGACAGTGTGAAGGACACCAACGCGAGCCGAGCGTGGCCGCGCCGGGGCACTCGCACGAAGTGGCGCTCGCTCTCATCGCCCGTCCTCCCCCCGCCCCGCCCCGCCCCCACCGCCGCCTGGACCACCTGAGACCCACGTCCTCTATCGACTGCTCCCCGGGGAGCGCCATCGAACCGCGGACCGCCTCCCGTGGTGCCTCGCCCTCCCCGGGCGCCTCTATTCGCTCCACGCCGCCCGCACACAGGGCGCCATCGCCCACCGCCCACCGCCCACCGCCCACTGCGATGGTCTGCTCCAATCGCCCCCGCACAGCAGCCCGCTTGCCTCTGCTCGCTACAAATTGGAAGAGAGATTCACTTAGAATCGTTAAGTCTACGAATATTTTACTATTATATGTATACAAAATACACTACAAAAACGTGTCTAAGAATACATGTTCCACATCTTTGAGGCAAGAAGAGGAATTGAAGATGATCACATTTTGACTATGAACATGTGGTCGGAAATTTCATGTAACCAATTTGCAGTTATGATATAAAGGGGTCTAGTTTCAAAATAATACTTGTACATTCTAGTATATTTTGAAGAAAACAGTAAAATGATACATCATTTGTTTAAAACACTCTGCTTTTCAATGTTTGGGATTAATGCCCTTGGTTAGTGAAAGTAAAAACAATATTACTATATAATTCAAGAATATCTAGTCATAATGAAGAAAGTTGAGCAAAAAATTTGTAAAAGTCTCATTTTGGAATTTAATTGAAATATTTTTTTTTGTATTTTTGATGAAAACACATGTTTTTGTAAAACAAAGTTGTTTCTCTTAAATATTTTTACCAGGGCGTTATTTCCTTTTGATTTCTTTATTTCATGTGACATTTTTCATCAATATGAAGATCAGCAACCTCCAACTGCTGACTTTCACAATACTCATCATTTTCAGATTTCTATAGAATGATACATTTTCATTTTGATATAATACGACTCCAAAACATACTTACACAAGGATCTTTGATTGCCGGATAGGAAAGATCGTACTTTACAACGAAATCAATATTATGGAAAGATAGCTTCTGATGTTAAACCATTATTATGAAGCCCTCTGGAGTGAACAAAAACGCGTTTTGTTACAAATCATTTTATAGAACGACACATAACTGAAACGGACACCCCTTGAAACCTGTATCTCCTTTTTTACCAAAGGTGGAAAAGTCATGTTTTGGAACTAGAGCCCTAAATGCCGCTGGTTGTTACGCAACTTTTCATACATTATTCTGCAGACTACGTTCCGACGGTACCGAAATATATTTCGTGTACCTGCCAAACACCAGTGCATTCAGAGTTGCTTAACTATCATGGGCAGATGCCAAATGTGTAACATCGCTCAATGAAATTTAGAGGTTCATTGCCAGAGAGTGATCATTTTCGACCTCTTCGCAAACCACTAGAAATTTAACATTTTTCGTCTGAGACACTTGTAAGATTATGTGTACACCGGGTAGAAGAAACCTCTTTTTGTGCAAGTGCTAAAATTCTTATGACAGCTGTTCGCCATCATAACCATACGCTGCCAGTATGTAGCTCCCCTCCCCCCGCGCCACCCCTTCGGCTCCTAGGCCAGTCGAACGCTATTGCGTCACACGCACCTAGCGCCAATCGCCTGGCATCGGTTGCCCATTGCCAGAATCCACGTGCGGAGACCTTCCCACACTCCCCTACTATACTCAAGGCAGAACTCATCCCCCCTCCTCGTCTCATATGGTACACCCTTCGTTCGTGCATTGCATTGTAAATAATCGCCTAAATTATTACAGTCTACTCTGTACACTGTGAACGCATATATAATGAACATACAGACAGTATAGTGAACCAAAGTCCCGACATCCTTTACAATAAAAAGTAGATTATTGGGTTTTAGCAACCTCCGCATCGGATATATTGAATATAGGAAACAGTTTAACATCTAGAAAAAAATTCCGCACATGAATTCCAATAACCCAAATATTTGTAGACGGAAGATCTCACAAGTTATTTTTGTAACATTTATGTCGAATGAACGGGACAGCGAAAGCAAGGAAATTGTTGTATGTATGGCAAATTTGACCATTGTGAAGACATCACCAACGCGGGTTGTGAGATAAAATCATGTGAAATCCTATATACCTAGGACGAAGAGGATACATAAATGAAAAAAGTACTAGAACAGTGCAAGCGACATTGCAGGGTACCAAGACTGTACTAAAATATTGTATTTCGATAACTTTGGTGATGTAGAAATAAGTGTGGAAAAATAACGAACTCTGGACAAGGTTAATTAAAAATATTTTTTGAAAAGCTGTATATGAACAGTTAATACATATATTATGTTAAAATATTGAAATTTTGAATTCGCTACTTTTTAATATTTTACTAAACAACTGAAATAACAAAATCAATCATAGTGGAGGAAATATTTTAGCCTGGTGTTTCGGATACAGCGAGCCTCTGCTACAATGAACAAAAAATGTCGGAACACAGAGGGTCACTTTATCCGCAGTTGTTCGTACTTTATTTAGTTAATATTGCAACATCTTTTGTTAACACAAATTTCCATTATCACCTTACATTATTCTTTGTGGTCGGACGTCTCTCATGATAAACGTTTCCGGGAACGACGACTAAGGGTCATTAGCTCTGTTAGTGAAATGCATTTTTTTCGGTAACGGCAGTTTTCCTTCCCTTACAGGAAGGTGGGTTCCGACGCCAACATGCACTTCGTTTGGCAGGGGAGTACCCTCTCCAGATATGACCCCCACAGCAGGGCAACGCTCCGATCAAGGCAGGCTCTACGCTCCGAATTGTCTCCTGACATGTTTGGTAGTGTAATGCGTGTACGTGTGTGTAAATGGAGAGGTTTAAGGGAAAAAGAGGGAGGAAAAATCGAGCGTGGTCTCTGTGCCTCTTGTTGGGCACGCATTCACCTGGTTTTAACCGGATAAACTTCGAAAAACTTCCGGTCAGAGCAGCTGGCCGTTGAATTCTTCTCCCCAGCGACTTAACCCGACCTTGATATCCAGTTAGTGTCAAAAATCCGCAGCCGCCGAGACTCGAACACTATGATTTCCCGGTCAGAGTCGCTGCAGACAACGGCAGTGCTGGCGTTGAGCGAACTCCGCCTGTCTCCCCCAACAAAGTTACGTTCTCCTCTTCAGTCGACTTTCTGCCCTTTCTTCCCGGAAATTTCCGTCGGCGTCCGCGCGTCGCCCGTGGCCACCGCCTCCGTCACCTCCAGTTTATTCACCCGCTTCCTCGTTCACCCACCGCCCCACGCCCCACTCCGGGGCGCCCGCGCACTTTCCCCAGCACCGACCCCCCNNCCCACACCATCCCGGCGCGCGCAGTCCGACCACCCGGTGGCTCCCTATGAGCGAGGAAATCGGGTTCGCGGCTGGATGAATTTTGTAGGAGCGCTTCTATTTCGGATCCGCCAGGTTCGGAGAAAAAGATCCGCCTCGTTGTTGTTCTCTTTGCGAGGAAATAGAATATTTATGTGAAAATTCTTGGCTCCACGCGGTTATGTTCCTGTTTTTTTTTTTTCCTTTATAATTCTGCTTTTATAAAGTCAATTTGACATTGAAAATGTCCGGTTATTCAAAGCCGCATTTTTCTTTACGAAACAGGTTTCCTTTATTAGATATTTCAAGTAAAAGAAGGAAGTTTCTTTAAAATTGACTCGGATAGAAACTTCACAATGTGAATTCAAGGTATTCTAAAAGTGGCGGTCAAAGAAAGGGGTTTAAGTGACATATCTTCCTAAAACTAATAAATTAATAAGGACCTGAAATAGTGAAAGGGCGCGATTGTCATCTAATTTTGAAAGCAATCAATTTTATTATCTCTCGTGAGTATGACATTCAATAATGAACGTGGACATTACGCAAGTATATTTCGTTCTGATCGAAGAAGAGAAAAAAACGTATTAGCTTAAGAATAACAGGCACTGCACACAAGGCTAATGTGTGAATTAGATATGCAAATGTACAAAGAATATAACATAAAATAATTTCTGCCACAAATTTGCATACAAGATGCCTATGAAGTTCAGACTGCACCGCAATCGTATTGGTTGCTTGTTTGGATTGAAATCTGTGTTATGACCCAGCAATTTCCTGTTGCAGTCATAGCATAGAGTGTTTTCGGTCAAAGCATCTCTGCCAAGTATAACTAGCAGCCGTGCTCATGCATGTTGCATATGATAATTCCATTTCATTACAGAACCACTGCTCCAGACTCATTTACATGGCGAGTTCCCAGGAGACACGGAGAATGTAAATTGTGCCCTTTAGTAGTGTAAGAGGAACGAGCCAAGAGGACTCACAACACCAAAACTCAGCAAAAAGGACGCCGCGTTTCACATGCATTAGGTGTTCCACATATCCGCTTGCAGACCTCTTGCGTTCGTCTTCTTACAGAGAACCTTCGCATTTTCAAGTAAAGTGCAGTTCTGTGCTGTACGTTCTTTAACCGAGTTTGCGACACACTTTTATGCAACGTTGTAGGAAGATGGGACGTAAAGGCGAACATCTATTATAGCGGATACTGATGTAAAAAATACTTTCTAAGTCATTTGATGGACATGTAATTCAATATTTACTCGAAATTATAGTATTCTTGTCAAGTGTATTTTTACCTTTCAATTTTCTTAACAAAAAATTCCGAATATTCATGTATAATATTTAAAAGTATATTTAACTTAGTTCGACGATCAAGTAAATTTTAAAAAAATTCCTAATATCGAAAAAAACATTGCTTTTATTTACCCATTAAGATTTCAATTAAAAATTCGACGTTCAAAATTACGTACAGGATTTGTAAATACTGAAGATTGGAATGAATAGTGATTTAATTACAAAGAACAATAAATATCCAATTACCAACTTCTTAGGCATCATTCTAAACATGATTCTCATAATCGGTGAATTGTGAAGACAGTTTCATCTGATCAGAAAAACATTCTATCAATTAATAAATATATAAAGTTTACTACAGTATTTTAGACAAATCTCCTTAACTTAGGTGGACAAAAATAACGCGTATACGTAGAAGTGATTTTTAGATCACGGTTTATTGATGTTTAACAGAGACATATTAAATAAAAATAACCACAATAAAGAATAATACTAAATCAGACAAACTTTCCTTTCGAATTATAATAAAATTCATGAGCTTTTAAAGATTTAGCAGTATTAAAGCAGGGACGTGTTTATATACATTACAAAAGTGAATGATTTGGAAGAAACGTACACGTACGACATGCGTATGACATGAATGGTAATTTAAACAATAATTAAATAAATATAAATATTCGTCATTGTCAGCCAGTTGTACTATTTCCTTAACATATTTAAATGCAAGCGCATGTCTCGCCTCCTGTCTTTGTGTGACACTAATTACAAAGCGAATACTTACATAACGAATTCCTAGCACGCAACGATACCTAGCACGAGAACGAAGGACGGATTAATAGAACATTCCGACACACGAACACCATCTTCCCATCACAATCGACTTAACAACACATCCCATTAGCAGCGCCCGCGGATCCGCTTGCGCGAGTAGTGGCGCGCGGTGCCGCTGGGTGGCGCCGCTGCGCGCGGCGTCGCGTTACGTAACCACAACCGTTCCCGACCGTCGCGCGAACGGGTCGGCAGCGCCTCGGGGTGAGCGACGCCTTCCATCTCACACAAACATAATTGGCCTCCTCAGCAAATGGGGTGTGGAAAGGAGACCGCGAGAAAGTGGCGTAAGCTTCTTAGAACGGAGCTAAGCTTTCCATAATTCCGGAATCTCCGGCGCCGCGCCGCGCGCCTCGCAGCACCCGGGCGAAGGAGGCGACGCGCAGCGCTGCGGCCTCCCTCCTGGTCCCCCAGGTCCCCCGCGCCACCGCACGCTGCGCAAGGGTCGCATCAAGCGGGCAAATATTTTTTTCTCAAAAGTGTCCTATTGATTTCTCTCTTCGGGTCCCCCATGCCCCCCCCCCAACGGCCCCGCCCGTATGCACGAAGAACGCGCAAGGGACAATTTTTTTCTCAAACTATCCCGTTGATTGATTATCCCTCATTCGGTGTGCCTCAATGTCCTCCCGCACGCTGCACGAGGGACGCACGCCAAGCGGAACAAATTATTTTTTTTCTCCAAAACTGACCCATCTCTCTCCGGTCCCCCATTTCCCCCCGCGCCAACCGCACCACTGCACGAGCGACGCATCAAGCAGGCAAATAATATTCCTTCAAAAACTGTCCATAGATTATTATGTTACGGCCCCACAAGCCCCCCCCCCCCCGCCCTCGCACGTTTGCTACGAGGACTCGCAAGGACAAAATTTACTGTTTCCTCTCGTTGGTTCCCAATGTCCCCGCGCTGTCGTACGTGCATGAGGGACTTTTTCACACTCTCCTATTGATAGATTTCCACTTGATGCCAGTCCCCCCCTTTTTTTTTTTTTTCCCGTTTGCCTTTTCCCGGGGGCACGCCTTTTTTTCTTTTAAACCGGAGGGGGGGGGGGGGGGGGGGGGACGCAGCAGCGACCATAATTTTATTTTTTTCCAGAAAAGTCGTTGATTGATTATTTAAGTGTTTCCTCTCTTTCGGTACCCCATATCGTAACCTGTGGCTCCCTTCATTTCCAGTCGCATTAAGTAACCTCTGTCTGTCCTCATACATCATGGTTCTCCCAACATCATTCTACCACCCGACTTCCAAGCTATAAATACCAATCTGCCATTGTTAAAGCCATTGTAGGACTCATCACTCATTACTTATGCAACTAGCCGAAGTATTATGCTCTGATTCAGTTTACCAAATCTTTCTCCTCCCTCGCTACAAACCCGTTAAAACTTCAATGCCCTAGAACCGTTACATATTCCATTATATTGAATGGCGGGTGAGACTTCATTAAATGCAGTCTATGCTGTCAAATTACGTATCACAGGACGTAAGAATGTTGCACTTGTATTGTAATTTTGTACGATACGCATGAGTATCAAAGTAAGGCAAAAATAGGCGATCATAGCAAAATAAACACAATCAGGTATTGAATTTTCAAGTTCAGAATCCAAAACTCTCTCATTGCTTTTGATTTTCCCGAGTTCCGGATACATAATGAAGTCCATCTAGTCAACCTACTTCATATGATCGAAGTCTGCTGTCGATTCTATTGAATTTCTGCCCGACGTTGACAAAATGAAGTAAGACGAATAAGGATAAATCAGAAGAGACTTACATAGATTTCCAGAGAAAGAAATGTAATACTAATGTAAAATGGATATGCTCGTGTTCCAATGAAAACCTGTTCCTCATGGACTAAATAAGTAAATGATACTTAACAGAACAAAATGTTATTTTAATACAAGAGGTAGTTATGTATGTTTTTTTGAATTGAACGAGATTCGACGTAAATAGAAAAACTACTGCATATATTGAATCCCGATTTAACATTGAATTTTTCCATCTCATTAGAAATTATTTTTTGTGGCTCAAGTCGTCTTTTCTTCCGCTTCTCTCAGGTAACACCATTCCAAAACTTGCCCCTAATTTCTCATTTCATTCCCGGTCTTGCCACCTCTGCAGCCGCTGCGCTAACATTCCGCTGTTTCGGAAAGCACGGCGCCTTCCATCCACCCCACCCCCCCCCACCGGCGGTCACCGCCTCCTCTCCCTCCCCCGACCACTAGCCCGCCCATATGGCACGGGGATTACAAACCCCAACCTACCCCGTCGCTTCCCTGACAAAAGACCGCCTGGAGCGCTGGGTGCATGAGGGATGCGAATTTCTCGCCATCACCCCCCACCCCCGTTCACCATTAACCTCCTTTCTCCGCTGCCTAAGCGCGAAGGCTCACCCCAAACCCCTCCGCCGAGAAGACCCCCGGGTGGGGGGGGATGCAGGTTGCGTTCTGCGATTTCTCACCCCATCTCGCCCGGGCCCCGCCCCACCCCACTGTCACAGTTACGAGTACTGGCATTCTCTCCCAGCCTAGGCGAAGAGCCCTAGCCGACGGCGAAGACTTGGCCCCCGCCCCCACCCCTTCCTAGGCGAAACCCACTGGCAGAAAGTACAACGCCGTCGCCATCGCCACCTCTGTGCTTCGCCTTGAAAAGCCCCACTCTGCGTGTACGAGCTCCGAAGTGCATTTTAGGATCCAAGCGGATTGTGATTCTGAAGTGGAAAACGCGCGTGCTTTCAAGTATTCTCAAAGGAAAACAAGTTGCCTACGAATGCTGGAGTTCGCAGGAAAGACGCTGCTCCGAACACGTCAGTACTAGAGGATTTCTTGATGTTTTATTTCGTTTTCTATCCTATTACGTTATTTAAGTGAGTTGAGTTGAATAGGAAATTAGTTTGGGTGGACTTGATGGGGTCAAGCTCGCGTGCTAATATAGAGCACGCTTTGAGCACTAACGAGTTTCACGGAACTTTCACAAACACTTTCCTAGACCTTTTAATTGCGACGTGTAATTAATATACAAGGCGGTGGAATTTGTATATTAAGATAGTTTATAATCAGAATGCATCCATGTGCGCAATTAATTCAACAGATTTAAATGGAATGAATGAAAAACATAACCTAAAAATGAGAACCAAGGATACAATTAATTTCCATGGTAATTGATAGTAATTAAATATTTCACAATATTATTGCAATATTTTGAATTATTCTTAATATTGAATTTTTCCCACTGACAAAACAAATGCCAGAGTATCAATGGGAGTAATTTCTCTTGCTCAACTATTTTAGATAACATTACTAAAAGCGAAATATGATTATTTGCAGTTGCGAAATTTAGTACAGAAGTACTGAAGAGAGACTGAACAGACACTTCCTTGTATTTATCTTGCTTTTAGAAACTTGAGAGAGTGGGTATTTCTTTTAGATTACCTATCACACTATTATTTAGTTAGTGTTTCTTAGGTTTTCATTCAGACATTTTTAAGTCAGTTATTATTGCAATAATTTTTTGTGGAATCAAAACAGACCACAGGCATATTTGAAATTTGATGTTTGAAAATTTGTTAATTAAAAGCATCATATTTTCACTTAATTTACATAAAACTTTTGTGCTTAAATTATTACATTAATTTCTAACGTCTTTCTCTCTCTGCATTTCGAGTAATTTCATCTAAACGTAATATAATCAAATAACGGCTAATTAATGGAACAACTTTAAGACATTCTACCTGTAAAATAATGTCAAATTTTCAATTTCAACATCTTATACAAACTTACATAGAAAAGTTCAAATTAATTGGTATTAGTACTTGAGATTCACTTGAACAATTATTTTGATGTTGCACTTGAGATGCGATGTTGAAGATTGATTTAGGTTTTTTGTGAAATCAAAAACCATTTATAAATTAAATTCTTGCTGATATATTTCAAGCAGGCAGTATAATTTCATCAAAACCATTACATTAAAATGTATTCACAATCAGAATGGATGTTTCACACTTAGAAAAAAAAGTTTTGTGCTGCTGATTCTCAGGAGATAAATAACATGAAATGAAAAGAAAAAATCATAACACATGTTTGAAACATAAACAATTATTCAGTTAAAAATTCATTAAAGCTCGTTGTAAGAAATTTTAGTATAATTTGTCCCATTCTTAACCCAAAGCACAACGGCAGTAGTGCCAACAAAATTTATATTTTAAACACCTACCATAAATTATCTTTTTTGAAACGCTAAATCGTTTATTATACAATTTTTCATGTCCTAGATCATTTCATGCACAATGTATTGACACAATGGTCTCTCTGAAAGACAATAATTGACGGAGACAGCGACTGTAAGATGATTTTCCCCTTCAGAATAAAACTTTTTTAAATTAGGATATAAAAATTAAATTTTTTGCTTGAAATTTAAAAAAAATACGTTCACGATAAGAATACGTTTTTGGAAAATGGTAACATAAATAATAAATCTGCGTCTGATTTTACAATCTACAATTTTTCAAGTCAAGTAGAACAATGTAAATCCATGAAACTTCTTTACTAAAAGCATTATCTTTTAGTCTCAGTGACGCATGTTAATTTTAATACGATTAATATATCATTTGATTTGCTTGCTTCGACTATTTCCTAGAGGCATATTTTCTAGAGGGGGAATATTCACTATAGCAAAATCCATATTATGACATTTCTTATACTCAGACACGTTTACCAACCGAGGCACATTTTTCACAAAGTATTGCCCATGGGCTAGCCCGAAAACAGTGTTAATCTTTGTTCTTCATGTCTCGATTTTGCAAGTTTATTCCCAGCTGCCGAGTGTATTATTTTGTTGTGCTGTAGCCGAGTAGTTGAGAGGTTTCAAGCGCAGTTCGTGTCTGCGGTGCGCAGACAGTTCCCGGTAAGTTCCCGGCACTGCGTTGCCTCCTCCACCTCCCCCAATTTAACCCTCCGGCGTGCCTTCTTTCCCCTCAAGTAGCCACGTGCGGCACTCCGTACCGCGCTCATCTTCTTCGATTTTCACGTCAGTAGTTAATAGTTTTATTAGGAAATGTGAAGGAAATATTCTTTATTAATGTGTTTATGCACTTTATTTCATAATAAATAACTAAACACCAAAAGAAATAACAATATTAATGAGAATCGAATCCATTACTCGCTTTCTGCCTGTCTTGGCACGTGTTATGCATAAGGGAATGAATACTACGATTTTTGCAAACGTGCCCCCTAACGTTACTTGGGAAACAATGCATCTAAAGTTTTTAGTAGTTAGTACTCCAAAATTTGTGACATAAAGTGCAATAGCAAAACAGCAGTAATAATTTATTCAAATGAATAGAATACGCAAATAACTTACATGATAAAGCACGTGCGGCATGGAGTGCCGCAACAGTTGCACAGTTCTGATTAGTAATGAGTAACGGTCGATCGGCAGTCAAAAATCGTGATTTGCGTGTCATCTAGTTCAAAATATAATGAACTAATAATAACTATGAGCTCCATAGTGCGTCACCAATTATTTACCCGAAATCAACAAAAATGTAAGAATGCGGCATTGAGTACCGCTACGCATGAGGTTTAAACATCGCACCTTTCCCCTCCGCCTCCACCCCCATCATACCATTTGCCACAAGTCCCATCTTCACGCTATCCACATGCTCTCCCCAACTCCAGAACCACCCCACTACTCCATCCATCCCACATCCTCCGCTGCAACGTTCACTCTCGCTTCCACAACCCTCCATCCCTCCTGCCCTCACCACTCCACCCTCCTCTTCACACCCTCCCTCGTACATCACCCCCCCCCCCCTAGTTAGCACATTTGCCATTTCTTTACCACCCCCTTTGGCAGACCTTTCGTTGCCATATCTACCACGGTTCCTCGTCCACCAACTGTCCCTCACAGCCTCCACCAGCGACACTGCCCCTCCACTCGCCTTCGTTCCCGTTTCCCCCACGGCTCGCCCGCCCCCTCTCCCGCCCCGCGCCGCCCCAGCTGTGTACCCGCACGTAATTACAACAAACTCGCCGGCCGCGCTCTTGTTTGTGTTTTATGTTTGAAGACCGCCGCTAGGGAGGGCGCGCGGCTGCGGTGGCGGGGACGGCGGCCGCTAACGCAGCTGCAAAGCGAGGGCGGAGTCCTCCTCCGTGCAATGTCCTCCCCGCTCAGCGTCTCCTTCGCGAATTCTAAGTGCCCTTAGGACGTGTAGACGATCCACAACCTAAGGCTCATCGCATGCAGGAGTTTGGAAGCAAAGCTGAAGTTTTTTTTAACATTCATTTGAAATATACGTTTTAAAATAGCGCTTACATATTGTACCCCACACTAAGTAAACGTATTTTTTGTCATTTATAGAAAGAATATCACTAATGTCAGTACTATATCAAGGCAATAAATGCCCAGTCATATATATTTTTCGCTAGTTGCTTTAACTGATATTGTCAACTCTGTGTTTATTGGTTAGTATGTTTTTTTCTATTATAGATATTTAACAGTCATAGAATAAACGTTAGACATTCTAACAAATTCAGGTTTATCGAAATATTACTAACGTTCATGTAGATGCCAAAACACTTACATTCAAATGGTTCTTCCACTCGCATAACAAACTTCTTTATAGTAAACAATTTAAAAGTAGAATTTGAATATATAGGGTTACATTGTTAATAAATGAAATTCATATTGCAACGTAAATATTATATAAAACTGGTCCACAATATTGTCGAATATCATCTGCGTAACTCAAATGCAATCGCCAAAAATCTTTGAGCTTACGTAGCCACAGGAAATAGAAATGTATTATATTAAATTCAAATTTTAGAATAACAACTACTCATACAGTGAATCTGCATTAAAATAAAAATATTACGGGCATTTTATTCAACAGACATCAGCCACGCTTCCTGTGCTATACAAATACTGCTAAAAGAGGGCAAAAAAGCAGAACAATTTTCGGCGAATCACAACTTACACCACGATATTATTGCCGGAGCAACGCAAACACGTTCGTGAACGGCGCCATCAACGAGTTAAATTCACACTCGCGATGACCACATTTCATTCGAAGAACCGGCGATGAAAATCACATGCTCGGGAACGACTGCAAAAAGGCGTGCTCGTGAGAAAAGAACACGGCACGGGCGTGACACCGAGCTCGTGGAAATATCCGCGTTCAAGATGCAATGCCTCGGCGCGTAAAAAGACCCCAACGAGGAGCGGTGGCGGCGCGGAGCACGCCAGGAGGTCGCGAAATAGTCCGCATGCCACGGCGGAAGTAGGGAGATAAGGGCCTGCACGACCCCGCCCCGGCTGGAATGCGCACCCCTATTTCTCACTCGAGGCCACGCGAACGCGTGTCCCGTGGCCAGGTTCTTAGATAACCTCCGTATTAGCACGGCGACGTCTGGCGTGGTTAGATAGGGACGGATGGCAGGAAGAGAAAATGTTCGCAGCTCGTGATAAAAGAGTGCAGGGATCGCTTGGGGTACGGGTCGCTGGGCGTCGAAATGAGCGCTTTATTTAAATGAACGTTTCGTGCTGCGTTGCGCGCATATTTTTACTGTTCTGGGGAGTTCCACAAGTTCCAAGAGAAGTTCATGAAATGTAAGGCCTCGAGAAGAATGCAGTGCGAGGGAAAGGACGTTTATGGAAATGTACCGTGTGTCTATAAATAAATGTTACCATCTTCTGCGAATAAATGTTACAATTTTCGACGCTACATAGGGATCCAAGACAATCAGTTTTTACCAATGAAAATGTATATTTGACGTAACGAAGATACATGAGACATTTCCCTAAACGTTTATCCATTTCATTATTCCTTTTGGTTTGAATACGAAATCTCATTGCGTCAGAGCGATGCACGATACGTTTCCTCCAAATCAGGAACAGATATCACATTTGTAAGTTTCTTGATAGATTGTTAGTGATTTCGGGCTCGTCAACTACTACTACTACTACTACTACTACTACTACTACTACTACTACTACTACTACTACTACTACTACTACGGTCATTAGTCCCGTAAGTGTAGTGCAATTTTTGCTCTCGGAATGTTGCGAATGTCTTCTCCCGCTGTATGGTGAGATCCGGCGCCGACCTACCGGCTGCTAGCGGATTTTCCCCAACCAGGTATCTCTCATTAGCGGGGCACCGCCCCCGCCGGGACAAGCTCTAAACTCCCGACATGAGTGGTAGTGTAGTGTATGTTAGTGTAAGTGTGTGTAAGAGGTGAAAGTAGAACAAGGAAGAGGAAGGAAAGAAAGCGCGCGGTCCGCAGCCCGTTGCTTAAGTTACGACTCCGCCATTCGTCTGTTGTTGATAGGAGAAACAACGGAAAACTACCGATCAGAGCAGTCGGCCGCTAGAATTATCCTCCCAGACAGCGACTGCATTCGACCTAGCTGACAAGCTAGTGTCGAAAATCCTGACATCATCGGGATTACAACCTACTTGTAGAACATCAGGACATCAGTTGATGCCCTGAGCCATCTCTCCAGCCAGATTTGTAAGTTTCTTAAATGACCATCGTCGACCCCTCTAATTGCCTTACAAATTTCAAACATTTACTCTAAAACACACTGTATATACACGAAAAAGGCATAAGCATCTGCTTCACTCACGGGTTGCAGTATTGCTGGATTTTTGCTTTATGTTTCTGTTTTGAAAATGATTGCATTCATAATTCTTCCTCTTTCATAATCATTTATCTCTGCCCACTCTACCATCCGTTATACAATAGAAGGAAAGTAAGACCCTAGCTCTGACTACTTACTTAGAGGATAGGGCTTACGGTGTAAATTAGTTCTTTGCCCTTCGTTATTACTTTCTCATTGATATTTCAATACATTGAAGGATGAGGTAAGCAACGCAGCTGCCAAGCGCAAAGCGATTTGATCGAGTAAAGCAATTCTGCGGATGATGGAAACGGTGAATTGGCTACACTGGGATATACAGTATCTTCTCAGTAAATGGAAAGGTGTCACACACGATACCTATCCATATGAATGATCGCCAATAGTATACAAAACTATTCCGTATGAATCTTACCCAATAGAAATGTATTTGAGTAAAGGAATACAATTTTTTTAAAAAAATATCAAAATCATCTTCAGATTCCTCTTGTCACTTAACGTATTTAAGTTGAAAAGACGTAAACAAGCGTATTTGTTTTATTTAAAATGTAGTACCCATCTCCGTCAGTATTTAACAATTGTTGCTTTAAGAACGGTCGACAACACGTAAGTGCCAATGTTATTCAGCTTTTGACAGCAGTCCCTTGGCGACTCTGATGAGAGCTTTGATTTCCGTTTTAGAAAATCTCGACGTATTCTGTACCGTCCTACATTTTCCTGACATCTGACCCAAATTTTATCCCTAAAAAATGTGCATTCTATTCTCTTGTGTTTCTGCAAAGTTTTGCTCCAATGCATTGAATTAATTTATATTTTTTGCAGAAAAAAGGATCAAACAGTGAAATCGTTGTCAAAATGGTAATTTTTATTAAAACTGATTCCTGCGGCGCAAAATGCTCATGTCAGTATTCTTGTTATTTCCCATTTAGCGTACGATTCACAATCAGATATTTCTCTAAATAATGCATCTATTACTAAAAAGTCATTGTGTTGTGATGATTTCATTTCACTTCCACAATTTATATTATGTTCTTTTTCATTAATCCCGAATCATGAATTATTGCAATTATGAACGCTTTTTGTAATATGTTTTCAGAAATAATAAAAATATCTTTTTTTTGATACATCAATAGTTCGCGAAAGTTAAAGGTTAATTACCACTAGTAATTAGATATTAATATTCTTGTAAATTATTTCAAATTTCATTTGTAATTTAGACATACACAGATATTTATTTACGGATAAGGTTCGTATCAATTTTATTATTTTTATTCAACTCGAATGAACTTTTACTTCATTTCTACTATTCATTCTACTACTGCACCATAATGAATTTCTCCAATTACGTTGTCTTATACAATATGTTTAAATATATAGATTAAAATAATATTTCCAGAGCAATCTATAATTGGACAAACTTTCTGAATAATAGGTTTTTAAAGTAAATAAAAAAAGGATAAAGGGAAACAAAAATTACAAAAATAAACATTATAGTCGAGTGAATTCTTACTGAAAAACACGTCCGTTGCAATAAGAAAATACCAATGTACTCATTAATTACTTTACATCTTATTATTCATTTAAAACCCAGTATTCCTAGATCAAAAACAAATTGTTTTGTTTTTCTAATAAACTTTATGTGAAAACTGGTTCAGAGTAAAGGTCAAGCAAGAGACAGACAAGTGGTAAACATTGGCGGGGAATTTGAGACACAGAAAAAAATTTCATTTTGGGTATAATTGAGTAATTATGTGTAATTTCATTGTGTAATTTTGTATAAAGGCTATTTCATTTGGCATAAACGTGAAAGCAAACTATTCACCCTGCTGAAGCATGAGGTCTTTGCCCTTAAAAGGTATTTTGTAGGCACTATAAAAAAATTCCTTGATTAGGTTACAACCTGCAAACTATGTTAAAATTACTACTTTCAGATGTACCTTATCTGAGTTAAAAATAGGAGAGCTAACCCTGCTTTGAAACGTGAGCTCGTGTCTTGAAGAGATGTGTGTGGGCTTCTTGTTATTGTTATTATTTTTACAGTTGATAACAATATTATAATTATTGTTATTACTCTGTAAATTCTAGTCCCAGAAAGGCGTCAGCCGAATGGGTAGCTAATAAATTAAAACTCTAGTGCGCCCCAAAAATGTTTTCATTGAGCTCCAGTGAAATTTTCGTCGCAAATGTGTTATTTACATTATCCTTTATTTTATTAACTTGTGGCAATGTATGATTTTTTATAATGGAGCTTTTAAATAATAGGTTTTCATATGACTGTAACAAGTAAATATGTTGCAACAGCAACGCTTTAAAAAAACACGACTTCTTGCGCCTACAAATTAGTTATCAATAATTTTGTTATTATTTTACATTTTACCTTTAAATTACAACCAGATATTTCTCTAAAAATCTACGTACGCCAAAACGTTTTTATTCAATTGGAGCGAAGTTTTCGTTTCTCTATCGCCATGTATATTATCCTACATTCCATTAATCCGCCGTAATGAATGTTTGGTCGTGGGCGCGTCCGGGACGGGCGCCCGCCGAGTTTTGTTTCCGCTAATTTATTCATCGCGTCTGCGGGCCGGACGCTGTTTGCTGGGGTCTCTGCTCGGTCGTTTGAAGCGGCGCGGCGCGGGGCCGGGCGGGGCAGGGCGCCGGCCGGCTAAACAGAGCAAATAGCAGAGGTTGCAGGGCAATCGAGTTCCGACGTTAACTTTGACCTCGCCTTGTGCTGCCTCCTACCTCGGCTTGTCAGGAGCCATGTCTTGGCGGGCAGGCCGCCCTCCTCCTCCGCCCCCCCCCCCCGTCTCAGACAATGGTCAAGTTTACACACTAATCCTCCTGCCCGCAGCGCGGCGCGGCGCCACGGTCGCCGGCTGGCTGTGTTCGCTCTCCCCCCCCCCTTCCTCAGGCGCCGCCGTCGGTACAGCCGTCGCCCTCCGCCCCCCTGCAACAACATAACTGCTCGAGTACTTCCTTCTGCGCCGGATGAGCTATCGCAGTTTGAATTGCCGCTGTCTCTGCAGTGACTCTGATCAGCAGACCTGAAGGTTCGAGTTCCGTCAGTGGCGAAATTTGACACGCTAGCTAGATAGCTGCGTTGGATCAGCCTGTTTCGAGGAGGATTTTAGCGTACGGGTGCTCTGATCGGTAGTTTTCCGTAGATTTTTCGATCATTTCCAGCCGAATGTCGGAGTAGTTCTTTACTAAACAGGGCCACGCACGGCGAGCAAACTTTCCTATTTGTTATCTTATTGTCACTTCTTAGTTACACACTCATACACTTACATGCACTACCACATGTCGGGAGCTTAAAGCTGGTGGGAGATACCTGGGTAGGGAAATCCCCCGCTCGCCGTCGTGAAGGTGAGCACGGAGTATCACCATCCAGGGGGGAGAAACATTGCCAACACCATACGTAGAAAACATTTACTACATTAAGAGAAATAAAGACCATAGCAGCTGATGAGCCCAAGAACACCAATCAATCAATCCAATTATTCCTATCCCATTTTTGCTAGAAGATTAAAAACGCACATTCACAGCATAGCGAGTTTCTGGCTTGGTTGCAGAATTGTGAAACAACAGATTTATTTTATTTATTGGAATTCAAGAGTTCTTAAACTGTTCCGATATTGGAGATCCATGACTATCAACCTAATCGGTATATTATCATGAAATTAATGAAAAGTGGAATGATACTACAGAAACATGTATGAGAGGCAAAGAGAATGAAGGGGGCGCGACGAACCTGCCGAGAGGTTACTTAGTTCATCATAAATTCCACATGGACAGGTTAGTGATCGACCTATACCCCAGCGGAAAAAAGTCATATGCACCACTCCCACACTTTCATTCATTTTCTTAAATTAACTGACATATCAATGATATATATTATGACATATTATTGATATATTGCCAATGATAAATAATAGATTTAAATCAACACGTTGTGAATTAACTATCATTTCTCCAACTGACATTTTTATTATTTGATCAATGATTACTTTAGAGCTTCTCGTTCTTACGACCTCGCCAGCGACGTTCGCAGTCTTTCCTGAAAAGAGTTGTTGGTGAAATTTCCGTTTATTTTTTGTGCTTCGGCATCGCGTAAGACACAACTCAGTCTGCTCAGCGATGCGGTAAACGGGCTTTTCGGGTTTACTGTGCGCTTGGAAACCTTCCACACCACGCGGGGAGTAAATTGATTGTCTTAAGTTTATCTACTTGAGTCATGTCAATAATGTATCTAATTGAGGTCATGTCAATAATTCATTATTTATTAACATCTCTATTTAGTAAAATATTTTATCGCATTCGTTACTTCAATCCACAACCTTTGTGTTTTTAATTTTTTTATGTAAGTGGGGTTTGATTTCAATATCTCATTACCGCAACCACTTATAAATTGTGGTACAATCCACCAGTGCCTCATTGCAATGACGAGAGCGTAGGTCATCTTCCACCTCATTAGCAGTGTGATAGGTTCATTAGAGATTTCTCTGAAATACGGTATACATCATACGTCCCCTTACGTGTGTGTCTTTGTGATTTTCTCGCAAATGTTAACAGGCGAATAAATATATTTAAAACCAACATCATGTAGATAAACATGAAGATTTTGAATGTTTGGGGCATATTAGGTAATACATAAAAGAAGTTACATTGTTCAATCTATATTTATAATTGAACAAAACGTGTTTTTAAGTAACTCATTAAAGTATATGTGTTACAGAGAAGCTTCTAGAAGCACAAGAGTCTGTGTGCTAATATTTAAACACACTTTCGTCGCAGTTTATACTTGTTTTTTCTCTCGAAACAATAATCTTGTTGATTACGCACTAGCTACCTGTTCCTCCATTTCCTGTCGTGCCCGCACAGTATCCCAGTCGTCTTCCCCCCACCCCCTCCACCCCCCGCACAAAAGGCGGAGCCGCGATCGACTTGCGGCGCCGAGTCGCGGGAAGGCACGTCAGCCATGCCGGGCCGCTCCTCGGGGCGATGTTTCGCGTTGCGGCATTCCGGATGAGCGGACAAAGCCCCCTCCCTTCCCCTCCCCTCCCCTCCTCCCACCAGCGGCGCGGCCACTTCCAACTGCGCCGCCTGGTCACTAAGTAGGGCTGAACCGATGGGGCGGCGCCACCGCCTGGCCAAGCCGCCCCGAGTTGGCCGGCGAAGGCCCCGCCGCCGCCGCCGCCGTGCAGTTGCTCGCCTGGGGGAACGCTGTCCCTGTTGGGATACACTTCGCAACATCGGCAACACTTGCGAGAATTCGCGCGCCGCCGGGTTGTTACGTTACGTTGGGAAAGAGAAGGGGAAGACCGCGGTTGAAGCTGGAAGACGAGTGACGTCAAAGAGATCCTGGGGTTTTTACATTAAATATTCCATATTAAGGAGAGACAGGTCTAAATATATATTAACTTAAAACAAAATATAATGCGTTTTGAAGTGTTCATGTAAGAGGATTAAATATATTTTGATTTACCTTAGTCTGCTTTATTTATACAGTGTGTCCGGGGAGGAAATGTCGAAACCTCGAAATTAAGCTTTTAAGACCCTTATACGCATATTTTGTCTAATAAACTACTTGAATATTGGGAATAGCTGAGACGCAATAAGCACCCAAAAGTTTGTTTGGAAAAATGCTTTCTAGGCAAAAACTTGCATTTCAGAAGAATATAAACACTCGAGAAACATTTAATTGTTTATTATTTACAAAAGAAATATATACATTTGTTCAGGAAGAATTGTGAAAACTGGATCCTTTTTTTTATTTTTCGGATATTTTTTCTTCCTGAACAAATTATATTCATTTCTTTTGTAAATAATTAACAATTTACATGTTTCTCGAGTGTTTCAATGCTTCTGAGATGCAAATTTTTGTCTAGAAAGCATTTTTCACACCAACATTTGAGTGCTTATTGCGACTCAGCCATTCAGAATATCCCACTAGTTCATTTGACAAAATATGCTTAAAATTGTCTTAAAAGCTTATTTTCGAGGTTTCGACGTTTTCTCCCCGGACACTGTATAAATAAAGTAGACTAAGGTAAATCAAAATATGCTTAATCCTCTTCTATGAACAGTTCAAAACGCATTATATTTTGTTTTAAGTTAATATATTTTGATCTGTTTCCCCTTAATATGGAACGACTCCTTAATATTTTCGACGTTTCCTCCCCGGCACCCTGTATACAGTTAGTATTCTTTGTTTAGGTTTATTTACTTTTAACATTAGTTGATTATCTTATTTACGGCTAAGGTCCCGTAGGTGTAGTGCATGTTGAGTCGGTGTTCCTTCTGCCCCGGAAATGAGATCCGTCGCCGACCTACTCGTCTGTTAAGAGGTCTCCCCCTTCAAAATATCTCCACCAGCGGGCACCCCACCAGGTCTTAAGCACGCACATTGTCACCCGACACGTTTGGTAGTGTAGTGGATGTAAGGTAATGAATGTGTGAGGGAAGAGGTGATAACAAGGATGAGGAAGAAAAGGTCGCGCGTGGTCCGTGACCATTTGGTTAGTACTGTTGACGCATTCGCCTAATATTGGTTCGAGACACCATGCAAAACTAGGGTTGCTCATCATGATCATATTATAGATGCCTTCCGCTATAATTACCCTCACTGATTGATTGGCTGATGTTTCTGGACGCGTCTACTCCTATGGCAATTAGATGCGTAAGTGCAGTGCATGTTATACCCCGGGAGATGGCGGTGTGGGTGCGTGAGATCCGCCACAGGCGCACACGGCAGCGTTAGGAGCTTCCTCCTCTAGGTACCTCCGCCAGCGAGGCACAGTCCAGCCGAGACAAGATCAAAGCTCTCAATTGGTCCCTCGGCGTAGGTGGTAATGCAATGGAAGTATGTGTACATTATGTTGATTCATTACTTGGTGATACAACTTTTCTTTTTTTCTGATTTCTATTACCGTAATAATTTCACACACATTTAGCATTGAAGTTTTTTACAATTGAACACCTGCCACAGAGATTATTTGATGAAAATCCTAGAGTAATTTTGTATATTATCGGCAAATTAAGTTTATGTACAAAACCTGTTGTAATACATACGTATGATTTAAGAGTTCATGTATGTATTTGGCATTTTGGTACGACTGTTCGACTTAGCTAACCCCCGAGCCCAAGTCTAGTTTAACTCCCACGCTTGGTGGGTACGACAGTCATGTGGCCAACATGACGTATTCCCATCACCGTAGCTAACAAGCTCCGCATGCCTGAGCTTTTGTTTTTCACACAGCTACAGACACCCAGACAATTTTTAAGGAAAGCTACAACTATTTCTGTCTCAAACGGGAATCGTTCCCAGGTAGTACGCTGCCCATGAACCACCCGAGAGACTACTTCAGGAATTCGTACTAATCTGGTATATATGAAATTTTTCAATAAGAAAACTTGACATTAAAAATGAGCAACTACTATACGAGAATAAATAACATTCTGAGACACTACATACCCATATTTAAATAACTATTGTTTGCCTGTCAAAATTTTCACATAAACAATAAATAATTCTCTGTGAAAGTCTTATTAAAATACCTCCAATAATAACTTGTTACTTAATTGTTACTTGTATTGTTACTTAAATAACATTCTAAATATTATCTTAAAATTTTTATAAATGCGAAAGCAAACATTGTTTACAAAATTGAAATGTCCAAAAAATTAAGTTGCATTTCATTCTTTACAAATGAAACGTTAGGAAGTCCCGTTGAAGGTGTAATTAAAAGGTACACTGTATTTTAACTCATTGCGTCATAATGAAAGTAAATAACTAATACGATTACAGCTTTTCTAGATCTTCAGACGTTAACATTAGTATTTCATTCTTTTAACCACTAAAGTTAGAATTATAATTAATATCTCTCAAGTTGATTACGTCTTCAGTTCGTCAATTTGAATTGCTTTCCTCTTTTCTCAGAGACGAATCCTGGCGATCGTAGGCAAGGACAAAGGATACGTGTAAAGGACAGTGAATCTCCACGCGACACAGAGCAGTATGTTGTACCGGAACCCAAAACCTGCGCTTGGCTCGCGCTCTGTACATAATACCTTTTCCATTAAAGTCAAAAGCTTCTGGTTTTATAGAATGCTTGTGAGCATGCATATGTATGAAGGTATTTCGACTAGGGCGAGCGGGTTTGCCTTGCGTGTTTGCTTTCCGCCGCCATACTTGTCGGTAATTAAAGGAAGAGGCACTCTCAAAGAGCCGCCTTGGGCGCGAGGATGAAGGCGGTGACGTTCTATTGAAGTGNATGGCGCGCGCAAAAGACGCAGATCTCTCGTGACGAGGAAGAGTGGGGGTGTGGGGTGTGGGAAGGAGGAGGGGGAGAAGGCGCGTGGGTTATTGCGGGGGTGGCATTGTGCTGTGGAATGTAAAGGGTTGGAAAGTGCGAGATGGTAGAGGTAGAAAAGGAGGATAGGTGTGGGAGTATGAACGAGAGGATACGAGGGATAAGAGAGAATTGAATTGATATCGGGTACTTACGCTATTACCCCTAGCAGTAGATTGTGAGATTAATCGGTGTGGAAAACAAGTTGGATGAGAAATAAGGGAGAATGTTTAATATTCATTTATTGGCGATTTCCCATAAATACGGATTAAGTTAACGAATTTTGATATTTATAACAATCCATGTAGTTTACTACTTTCAGGGCAGAAACGTCAATATCACAAGTGTCATAAAATGCACAACCTTGCATAAAACGGAACCGTCCCTAAATCGATTTTTGTGTTCCGATAGATTCCGCCTTAAACAAATTTTACTGTATTTCTAAACTAATATATATATATATATATATATATATATATATATATATATATATATATATATATATATACTCAGGCGTGAGCGTCATGTGTTCTCTTTCCAGACGGCGGCATTCTCAGACCATGAAATGAAACAATGTCAAATATCATTGTTCGCAAGTTCGTTTTCGGGGCTTAATTGCAGCACACTCATTCTCATTTACCGATTAACGTTGTCATCTATTTATTTACCTTTTACGTGTGTGTAGGGAAAGAACTGATATTTACATCCCTTTTCCATCCTATTATGCAATACGTAGTGACTTGTTGGAATCCATATACACTTATTGGCAATGACAATTTACAAATTGTGCCGGAGCTACAGAAAATTTGGGCCCGGAGCATTACTGAAATGAAGCGTCCCTCTGCGAAAAAAAATTAAAATTGTATCAAGAAACTATACGTGTTATTTTAGTTCAACAAATAACAAAAACTGCAATGCATTTTATAAAAAAATTTATAAATATATTTTAAACAATAGTTTTAAGAAAGTCAAATAAACAGTTTCCAAGGTGAGCTTAAAACGCTAAAAATATTTCTGTGTTTAGTGTTTAATAAAAATCACACAATTCTTAGAAACATGAAGTAATAAATATGAATTTCTGTAAAACCGATTTTAATGTTAGCATCACTTGATTCATTACATATATCCCTACCTGATAAGTAATGACTTTTATTAAGTATTTAAGGTAAAAAAAATAATTTAAAATTTTATGAAATATCAGATCACAATTTATAATATTACGAAAACGATTTTCTCGATCTTTTACTGACTTTTTCCTGCGGGTCCCATCAATGAGCCCCTTGATATGAGGGGCCCTGTGCAATCGTCCGGTGTGTCCATGCCTTGCGCCGACACTGTTTACAAAGAATGCAAAAGAAATCTCACAAGTTTAGGTAAGGTAAAACAGATTGAAATAAAATGACAACCTCTCAAAAAAAAAAATAGCGAGGCTTCGCGTGGTATATAAATCGTACGTACAAGTAGGCTAATCGAATGGGCAGCAAAATCAATAAAGGCTGGAAAAACCTGATCATTTTGGAAGAGGAGACCAAATCATGAAATTGTAACAAAAAGCAGTGAGCATATGTAGAGAAATTTTCGCTCGTTAATAGAATAAGAGTTTGAAATAGCAGGCGAACATTTTCAAAATTATTCCTCCCGATGTTGGTAATCTTATGCTGTTAAAACATGTTAAAATTAGTTTAGTACCGATAAAGTAAGCGATTTTAGAATGTCATAGGAAGTTAAAATCTTGTAATTTGTGTCGAGCAGTTCAGGGATGTGTTGTAAATGACGTCGAAGAGTGTTGAAACATAGATCAGTAAAGTGAATTATTATCATAATTATTATTATTCATAATATATTGTTATGATTTATTTTGTAAATTGCTGCCATTGAGTTATTCTCAATTGCGGTTAAATACATCTTATTTTTGATTTACCCATTGTTTTCTAACAAAGCACAATTTTTCCAGCCACTAATCCTATTTTCCCTAATTTAATCCTACAAGTTACGCAGTTAATGTGGAAAAGATTTAACAAAATAAAAAGTTCTTTAAATTATTATTAATTACAATACATTTAATTAACAAATATTTACGAAACATTATAAAAAAGTCGTAATATCACTTGAACTTCGACAATAATTCGCGAAGTACAGTTTCTTACTCTGTGAATTGGTCAAAATAAAATTTCGACGAGATATGTGTGTAAGAGGAGGTGATAAAGATGTTGTGTGGTCTACGATACATTTGTTAGGGTCCTGGCCCGGTATTCGTCTGACCGTATTGAACCCCATAAAATACGCTCAACGTCAGTAATGCTTAATCTATAACAAACTAGATATGCTAATAGTACTTTCTTGTACTATTTTTAACTTTTGCTATCATCCAAAAAAGAAGAATTCAACAGACTTGCGCCATTTTGGCGCCAACAGATTTGGTCATTCGATCTATGAAAATAAAATTAATGAAAAAATATGAGCCATTTTTAATAAAATTAATTTTTATATTATTTTCATTAACCTCAAAAAGAAATTACATGAAAAAACTATTATTTGACAAACCTACACATGGCCTTTTTTTAAGATTTAATTTCTTACAACATTAAAGGACATTAATCGACTTAACAATCTGCATCAAAATTATTCTTTTGCAATGTTAATTCTTTTCAATTTCCAAAAATACAGAGAGATTGCCGAATGTGTGACCAGTACCAATTTATTTATCGACTTTCGGAACATACGATGAGAAAGTTTAGAGACAAAGTTTGGATATGCTGTTGAGAAAATAATTGTTTTTTTAAAAAGTGCCCACATTTCGCACAAAATTACGCGACCACTACTCATATTTTCGAAAATTATTACAAGACGTTATTTCAAAATGTGTATTCAATACCCAGAAGAAAACGAAGCGTCCGTGACTCTATCGGAGGAGTCATTTTAAGAAAATGTTAAAAATGTTGAGTCCTCATACAAAGTATCCCCACAAAAAATCAAAATATCTATTTTAAACTCGCAGGGCCTCGAACTCCTTTACTTATAAATTGGTCGGGGAGTATTAGTCAGTAGGGAGAAAATCGTCAGACAGGCAGACAGATAGATAGACGGATAGACAGGCATGCAGTCAGTCAGACAGACAGACAGAACACACATTTCCGTTATCCACATTTCCGTTCCATTGAAATATCGAAATCGATTTACCGCAGCGTTGCATAACGTTATTTATGCTACGGATATTACTATGCATATACTACGTACGTATACGAGAAAATAAAAATGACAGAATGTATCGGTTTCTTTGTAAACAAATAAAAACTTTAAAATGAATGTTTTAAAGTAATTTTGTCTCTATTTTGCAAGCAATTCCTTACTATTATTGCCACACTTAAAAAAAATTCATTTTACATTAAAGAAACTAACACATAAACAATCACCAATACTTATAATGGCTGAAATGTAGTATACGGTACAACCTAAGGAAGTCGTTTAAACCGGCACTTCGCGCCGTTCCGGTGTTAACAAGGCAGTTAGAATTCTGGAGGCTTTCTTGAAATTATAATAATCGACCAATATGTAAATGCGTTTGTCCAAAAATTACAATATGTACAGATTTGCCCTATTCAAAACAAAGTTTCCATCATTTAATCACAATAAAAATATCAAGGCCCATAATGCAATAGGCATGTTCGGCGCACGGTATGGTTTCCAAAACATCCAGTATCCAAAAGTTTTACCTGCAGGATCTCAAGTAGATCTGTCCAAATTCAATCTGTCCAACGTCTAGGCACCAGATCTTGTAGAGGCATCCACGTTTAGTAAAGATTTGCCATAATCTTGATAGTCACTCACAAACGTTAAGGCACAAATTCACACTGCATTGCTTGGTATCCATCACAAACCACAGTCGGGAGCAAACTGCTGTATAACAAGTTCACTATACAACGACCTCAACGCTCTCTTGCGGTAAGAATGAGCACTATAAATAACCGTCCTCGCTTGCTTCAAGGTATCACAATTTATCCTTCTTTTGTTCGGAATCCACAACAAACTTTAGTAAAGGAGAATTATTGAAATTCGGATGTTTGTTACTGTCATGTTTCATTATTATCACAAAAATGAACTTCCAGCGTACAACATGGCGTTATGAGTCAATGACACAGCGTTTCTGGTTTTTTAAAACATTTTATAAAATGTAATTGCTATTACTCCATATTTAAAGATTAGCGACTCCAAATTAAAATATAAATAATGCGCTTTAGACAGCCTTTAAAAGCGGTTCATGGGTGGCATGCAAAACACGATAAAAGTTTAATTTTTATCACTAGTGCTAAAAGTGAGACAAAGCTAAAATGTTCAGATAAATTTGTGAATGAATCAAAGAACAAAAAGTTGATTAACCACATCAGCTACTACTGTCCTTGAATTATCATTATGTGACTTGTAAATTTGAAAGAAAATAAAATGAAAGTCAGTAAGACTGTCTAAAATGTAATGCATGACACACGTGGTAAAAGTGATTTTATTTTGCTTGTAGGGTTCGAAGACCTTGTGCTCAAACTTTCCAACTCACAAAACAAAATGTTAATTTTACTATTCTGATCATAAAAACGGTTATTTGTAAATTATGAAAAAGGAATAATGAAAATTTAACAAAATAGTAACATTTAACAAAAAAGACAGGTTTTTTATGTCTTCTTTAAATAATATTCTAAAGAACATTTACAACAATTTTGTATGAAATGTCTCCACTTGATAATGTTAGAAGTATTCGTTAATATAACTAAAACTTCAAATATACAGATAAAACATTATGTAAATATTAACAACAACAATATAACTAAACTTTTTTCTGTTGGTGTGAAGTTGACATCTGTATGAAAAATTTAAAATTGTGAGAAATGTGAGAGAAAACCTCAACAAATCTTGTAAACAAAACACACATTCTGGAAGTTATGAGTACACAATTCAATTATAGATTATTGTAAGAACAAGTAAAATATTACAACATCATTAAAGAAATAAAATTTGTGTTGTTTGTGTGTTTTACATCCCGGAAAGCAATTTTTTATTGAGTATACCCCGGACTTAACTATCGAGATATAAATCGATCGTATGTTACTACAGTCGAATCTACAGATATAAGAATTTTAGCACTTTTCATTTTTCTAAAAATATGGATGTATTTATCACTTCTTACAACAGAAATGACAAGAACACGTAAATCAAGAACACATAAATCAAGAACACAAGCGCAATGCTCAAGAACAGGAGGGCAAACATAAGATTTTCTTTTTCCCGTAATCAACTCAAATCTGTTGTGTGTTACAGTATTCTTCGCTCAAAGCAATTTTGCAGTCAAAGCAAAAAAAAAAAAAAAAAAAAAAAAAAAAAAAAAAAAAAAAAAAAAAAAAAAAAAAGCGAAACGAAACAAAATACGGGACATTATGGCGTACTAAATAAGTTTTCCGGGACGAGAAAAGACGAGACCAAATAGTGAGGAGATTCTGTATTTTGCGGGACGTATATGAATATCAGATCATACATGACCATTCTGTCCATTTAGTTCATTCTCAAGATCTTCGAATGTATAGTCTCAGAATGTACGGCCAATAAGCCTATGTTAGATATGAGTGAGTACACAAACGCAGTGAGTGAGATTGAGAGAGAGTGAGAAGTGAGAGAGAGAGTGAGAGAATGAGAGAGTGAGAGAGTGAGAGAGTGAGAGTTTGAGAGTGTGGAGCGAAAGAAAGAGAAAGTGGAGGGAAAGTGTGACAGGAAAAGAGATAATGAGAGTGGAAGAGAGTTAGACAAGTAGAGTAACAGGGAGAGAGAGAAAGGTAGAATAAGAGAGAGGAAGAGAGATAGCAAGTTAGAGAGAGGGAGACAAAAGCAGAAAAAGAGACAAAGAATGTCAAAAGACAGAGATAAATGAAAGAGGTGGAGAGAGAAAGACAGAAAGGGAGCGAGAGAAAAGCCAAATTTACGTATTCGTTAATAATATTTTTAATAATATTGGGTACTTTGAATCACCTGTCCTTTTTCAGATAAATAAGCTGCAGTCATTTGATAAAATTTATATTTCTTCCTTGGCAGAGTGTTGTGTCGACCGTGATGCGGCCTTTTTTTTATCCAAATCATTAGGAGGAGGATTTGTATGCCCTAAAAGTCTAGAAATTCGCTATTAAAAAAGGGTATTTATGACCTAAAAAGTTCAAAATAAACCCTTTAATACGGAATAAACAATAAAAATATTTTATTTCCTTTGTATACCTTTCTTGATAAAATTCAGCAGAAACAAGTTTTGATTGAAGAAACATATTTTTGTGCAAACGTAATGAAATCTAACTTACTTCACGAAAGAAATAATTGAAGTAAATATTCACCTTAGTGAAGTACTTTGTACCTCATGGTGCATTTATTCTGTCTAGTTTAAAAATATATCAAGAAATATCCCACATTTGCACAAGTATTATATCACCTATAGAAAAAGAACGCAAACTGTGACAAGCTCATTCTGTTCAATTTACGCTTACAAATAAATAGTAGATTCAATGAAAACATGAAACTTTTACAGATAAGTCTCAATTTTAAGGAAATTGGCAAAATGTGCACCTATTCTAACATGCCCAAAGACCACACGGGTGTCATAGGTAAATGACGTCAAGAGTACATGTACGACGGAGTTTTGATGCATAGAGAATGTTAGAATCCAAGGAATACGCGCAGCATAGTAACGAACAAATAAACATATAGGCGTGCCGTGCTGGATGCAATAAGCGCGAATAGTATTGTCAACGGACGGCGCGGCCTGATGGCGTTAACATGGAATTGATGAGGGGGAGGGCGTTGAAAATCGAGGTCAGACGAGCAGAAACAAATTCCCTCTCTCACGAAAGCAGCCGAACCGATCGAAGGGTAATGAACATCGCGTCAGAGTAATTTTGGTTTAGTAAACTTGTGTTGAGGGTAAATGATAGATTTAATATTTCATAATAGTATAAGCTAAGCAGTATTGTGTATTTGGGTTTAAGTAGGTAAATGTGTTTTCAATGATAGTTAACATTTCTTGTATGTTGACAATTTTTGCATTTTAAATATTTATACATGTTCGTGGGTGTACATGAAGATACCCCCTTAGAGGGCAATTATAAATTATTAATTTGAAAACAAAATGGTAGTAACAAATAGGTGTTGCACCCGAAACCCAGTAAGGGAAAGTCGCGCCGTGATAACATTGAAGCAGATTTAGGAATTTTCGAATAGCGGACTGAATAGTCAGAATCAGTCGGGAAACATTTAAAGTTTACACGGACGATAGGCACATGAACAACCCCACAGGAGGACCTAGAACATCCCCTTCTGGAGAAAACGGCGGCATCAAATCGACTGAGAAGAACATTTCGGAAGCTTACGAACTTCCATCAAACCCGTAATGTTTAGTAATGTTTCAAGGCCATACATACATTCGTGAATAATGAGCTCAGAATATGGTCACAATATTTTTGTGATAAATGTAAATGTTGTTTGAAACGAAAAGTCTGATATTTCATTGAGTTGCCATCAATTCAGTAATTAGTAAATTCCACAGAATTTCCAGGAATCGTGATTTGTGTATCGAGCCAATACAACACATCCACGAACAACACATAAGGTGACGTATGTTGTGCGTCGAACTCGTGCAAGTTCTTAAAAAAAACAAAACCGAGCTAACCAAATTATATATCAAAGGAAAACCTATTTTACGAGCATAGCAGGGCATTGAAATACACAATATTATTGAAATGATTCGGAAATTAAACTAATTAGAAATAGTCGCCACATTTTAACGAGGTTTGAGAAAAAGATAATTGGATAAATAAAGCAATTAATAAAAATATTATTGAGAAGATACAAATATTATAAAATGTCTACCCAACGGTGTAAGATAATCGTGAATAGGAGGAACGTTGCACAATATTTAAACGAATATGCACCATCAGGAAAAATGGGCCAAATATTTAATAACATGCTAATTCACATAGCATCCCAAACTAACCAATGTCAAGAAGTTTCACTCAGCCATTCCCTGAAGAAACGGATACATTTATGCAAAAATCATAGAAATACGCTTCGTACTCGTCATGTCCCAGCGCCCCCCGTGGCCAGCGGCGCCCCGCGTGCGCAGCGCGGCCCGCGGCCTCGACGCCCGAAATCAGCGGCGCTGGAATCGCGCGCGCCTTGTTCTAGGGTCGCGCGTGCCCAGAGAGCCAAGGAGGCGCCCGCGCGCGGGAAAGAAGTCGCTACGGGAGGGGAACGTGCCCCGCAATGAGCCGGCGACGGGCGCAGACACCGCATGCGGCAGTTGCCACTTCCAAGGAACACGTGTTCCCGTTCAATCGGGTATTTTTTTCTTCTTTTCTCTTCTTTTCTCTTCTTTTCTCTTCTTTTCTCTTCTTTTTCTTCTTTTTCTTCTTTTTTCTTTTTTTTTCTTCTTTTTTCTTCTTTTTTCTTCTTTTTCTTCTTTTTTTCTTCTTTTTTATTTATTTTTTTAAATTTATTTTTTTGATGGAATTAGTACTTATAATCACGGCAGCGGATGCATTCCGTTGTTTTCTTCAGTAATGTCTTCAGTAAACTGGTTGCTAATAAGATCATTAATAACGATTTAAGATTAACATCAAAAGATCATTATTAAAGAGATAAGACACTAAACAACAATTAAATAGAATTATATTGTGACAACTAAATAAAAGAAATAATCTTAATAATCATAATTTAAAATAAGGGACTAAACAACAATTAAATGAAAACTCATTCTCATTACTGCTGTTGTCAACTTTCCATTCTCAAAGAACAAGAAGTCCACAGTGAAAAAATAACATATCTGAGAATACTACTTATACTGGCTTCAATGACAGCACAAAGATAAACCCACTATTTTGGACGGATGTTAACAAAGTTAATTATACACACTTAGCATGCAAGGTCGCCATGACTGTGCGCCAGTCTCTTGCGCTTCGCATTTCCGGTGCCGTAAGTCATGACTGGAAGTTCGTAGGATTCGAGTACTAACAAGGCGGCAGGATTTTCGACATTACCTTGACAGTTAGGTGCAATGAAATAATTATATTCGTCGTCATTACCAACAATATTATTTATTAAAAAAGCAGCTTTCGATGGCTTAGCCATCATCATCAGTTTTCTGCTGTATGGAAGCGACAAAAACGACTACTTGGTCGTTTGGGTACCTACTAGGCTCGACTAGGTAGTTCGACTAGGTAGTCGTAGTACCTCGACTAGGTAGTCGTTTTTGTAGCTTCCATGCAGCAGAAAACTGATGATGATGGCTAAGCAATCGAAAGCTGCTTTTTTAATAAATAATATCGTTGGTAACGACGACGCATAAATTATTTCATTAGAATACCAACATAACTCACCACAACACCTATATAGTTAAGTGCAATTCAGTCGCTTTCTGGAGAGAAAATTCTAGCATCCGGCTGCTAGAACTGACGAGGCGCGAGGAGCGGCGGAGGGCGGCAGGGCGGCGAGGGCGGGCAGGGCGGCGAGGGCGGCGAGGCGGGCGAGGGCGGGCGAAGGGCGGCGAGGGCGGCGAGGGCGCGAGAGGCGGCGAGGGCGGCGAGGGCGGCGAGGGCCGGGCGAGGCGCGGAGGGCGGCGAGGGCGGCGAGGGCGGCGAGGGCGGCGAGGGCGGCGAGGGCGGCGAGGGCGGCGAGGGCGCGAGGGCGGCGAGGGCGGCGAGGGCGGCGAGGGCGGCGAGGGCGCGAGGGCGCGAGGCGCGAGGGCGGCGACGGCGGCGAGGGCGGCGAGGGCGGCGGGCGCAGGGCAAGACGCGAGGGCAAGGCCACGCCCAGCTCCGCTGCGCCGGCTGCGCGCCTGCGTAGAGGCTCATTGTGGGCGCAGCGGGCCTTTTTGTGTATGAGCGGGCCGCCCACAAAAGGAACATCCAAACAGCGCCATCCGAAAGAGGAAAGAGGCGCGTCGCGGACCGACGAGCTGGGCGCGGGGCGGTGGCGGGGAGAGGGCGGAGGGGGTGGCCCTAGAAGAGCGGGGCTGGCGCGGGGTTGGGGGCTGGATTACGGGAAAGAGGCTGCGGACGCATCTGCGGTGAAAAGGCGTCGCGCGTGCTGCTGGAGTGCTGCGGTGGCTGGGCGGGCAGGCGGGGGGCGGCGGAGGCGGCGGAGGCGGCGAGGCGGCGGAGGCGGCGGTGGTTGTGTGGTGAGGGTGTTGCGGAGGGAGCGGTAGGGCGATGACTGACTTGTGTGGTCAATCTCTGCGGTGAAAAGCGTGCGGCGGTGCTCACTCGGGGTGAGGCAGCGGCTGTGCTGGCGGGTGGGCTGCCGGGGAAGTTGCCGACGATGGCGTTGGCAGGGCGACGTGCCCAGAGGTCGATGTATGACCTGCGTTGGGGCAAAGACCTTTGGAAGGACTCACAGAACGGGGTGGAGCATTGGGTGGCGAAAGCTAGTAGAGAAGTTTTGCATAGGGTGATCGTGTGAGATGTGAATACACTATTGTGCCTCTGCATGATTACAAACTCAAATGTAACGATAGTTACGATAGTACGATACAAGTCACATGATCACGTTTATGGACTTCCTTCCAATTACGACGACAGACTGTGCTGCGAGCTTTGAATTCCCATAATTTCTCAACATGTTGTTAGGCAGCTCTTGTCAATCCTGTGAATCACCAGAAGGTAAATTATGAGTATTTAGAATCAACACAATACACAGCATAACACTCTTATAGTTTGGAACTACTTTATCTTGAATTGAGAACGCAACATCGTGCAACAACGTGCAAAAAATGTGCAAAAACTCTTTCCACTTAAAACGACGCAGGATAACGCTGTTTTTTATGACGCGCTTCATATCTTTTTACAATAAGCGGTGCAAAAATCTCCAACAGAACTGTTGGGTAAAGGTGTCCACGAGGGCGTTGATTGAAATGGCTACCAATAGATATGTGATGTGTGTGTGTGAGTATGTGAGTGTGTCAGTGTTCTGCAGCGTTCAGTGTAGCGTAGCCAGTGGCAGTAAGAACTGCCAAGAGATCGCATGTTGATTCACGGAAGGAGAGATAGGAGTGTATTTCGTTGTAGTACATCTTTGTTGGCAAAGCAATGTAGTGTCGGGAGCAACTGGCGCGCGAAGTGATGTCGATGTTATCTATAACGGCTTGGACAATGGGGGTGATAGTGGAGAGGAAGGGAGCTCATGGAGAGGTGAAACCAGAGCCGATGAGGGTGGGGCAGCTACAATTGGAACATTATGAGGTTGGTAGCGGTGGCGAATAAAATGTATTGATTATGATACTAATGATATGAATGATGTCAGCAATTTGATGGACTGACTGGGGTATATTAGTGAGAATTTATCTTCCATCTCCGTAGTATTCCAAAAAGTAAAAAAAACAACCAATTATGCTACAGAATTGCACAGGCTTTCTCACACTAGTTAATTTTCTAAAATTCCTAGGCCAGCTTTTTGATACTGTTATATCCACTTGCTAGCTAATACCCATCGGTTTCCTAAAAGACTTTCTGATGTGTTCGGTGGTCCTAACAGTAGAATTGATATATGACTTCGATACTAGTACAAGCGAGTAATAATGGCCCTATACCCTAGTACAGGAAATGGGAATAATGGTCATATATCGTATGACTGAAGTGCATGAATGCGAATTTGTAATTTCGATAACTTCGCGGAATTACTCACACTTTCAAAAAATGTACATGATTTAATGATCTAATTTTTTTTAAATGTATAAAATAAAAATATATCAACAATATTGTAGGGTTTAATTTTGGAATATACAGATATTTAGCCGAAAATGTGTTCTGCCTCATGTTTATGAGCCTACACTTCTCTATACGACAAAAAATGGTCATATTTTGAGAAAGTACATTTTTAATTGTCTTGACTTCAAAAATTACGCACAAACAACTCGTTTTCTCAAAAACGTTTACATGATCTTATTTAAAGATCAATTTCTTACAACAGATTTTATTAAGGGAAAAAATTGGAGCTGATTTTTCATAAAATAATTGTCTAAATATTGTGGACATTTAACGCACAATAACGCGAAATATCTCCAAAAACTTGAACACGATATTATTTAAATACATACAAACACATGAACATGAAAAGATATAATTTAAGTACCATATTTATATCTTCAATATTGTAGTTAAAGGAAGATGCCAAAAAAAAAACTTTCAAAAATTTCAAAAATACAACAAAATTGCGACCTGGCTATTTTTTAAAACCTTTTTGGCTCTATCAAAAGAAAACGTTCAATAAAGAATTGGAGCGATTTTCTGAAAAGTTAGATAATGTGGCAGATTAATTAAAATCAATAGTGGCTCGAAGTTACAAGTAACGGTAAATTATCGCACTCTGATACCTCTATTTGTGATCGAGGATCTCCCCGCTGGGTACCTCTATGATGATTGTTGTTAATTTTGTGTAATTGAATATGACAAGAAAGTAAACAATATATATATATATATATATATATATATATATATATATATATATATATATATATATATGAGAAAGAGAGAGAGAGAGTAAGAGAGAAGAGAGAGTGGCAAAAAGATGGTCTATAATTATGAGGACGACAACCGGGACACTCTTTTGCTGAAACGAATCAATTCCTGCAAGGACCAAACGCTGGCTGTTATTCACGGAGGTTGAAATGTGGCTCAATGGCGAGGTCTGTTGCGACGATTTTGCTCGCGTGCGGGCGAGGCGAGACGATGGCGAGCAGACTTAGAAACGATGCAGCTCGATGCGGTTGAGGCGGGCGGGGAGGGGGGCGGCCGGCAGGGTTCGGCTCCTGGTGACCAAGGTTGCAGCGCCGCGCGCGAGTGTGCCGGTCGCCGCATCGGGAAAGAGTGTGGAAGTGACGCGGCGAACGTTATTTGCGGGAGGACGGATGGGGCGCCTTCAATGGGGCTGTCGGCCGCCGTTCGGTGTGGTGCGGGGGAGAGAGGGAGAGGGGCAGCGAAGGAAGCTGCGGAGGCGGGGACGACGGTGCCGGTGGAAATGCCAGTTGTGATGAAGGAAAGTGTAAGTTCCATCCCTCTTCGGACAAGAGGGTCGTTGGAATCGCGTGCGATGCAAGAGGAAACGTGAGGGGAGGGGAACTTGTGTAACCAAGGAAATTGTGTTTGGGTGGGGGAGACCAGGGGGTTCAAGAGGAAAGTTGGCGTGGTGGGGTGCAAAAGCTGGAGAAGGTTCGGAGTCAGCACGGTCTGGGCGTCTCTACGGGAGAATAGTGGATTTTGGGGTGGGTAGGAGATGTTGGGGGCAGCGGATTTAAAGTAGACAGCAGCAGGTGTGTGAAGACGGCGGAGGCGATTTGATGGTGCAGTTTGGAGGATACAAGGGTCGGAGTAGGTAGAAAGGGGTAGCTGAAGGAATGAATGTAATGGGTTCATGTGGGTACGGCGGAACCACCGAGTGGTCAACTCCGTTGTGAACACAGTGGTTAGAGAGAAGTCAAAAGCGGTGACAGGGAAAATATAGATGCGGTGAGGGGGAAGGATGGAGTCACAGGAAAAAGAAAGGAGGCGAGAGCAAGAAATCAGATAGTACGATGGAATGTATGTTGAATAGTGGTGTTAGGAAGAGATACCGGCCTAAAATGATTGGAGGAAAGGGTGGTGGCAAGGAAGATTGGAGTCTTGGGAGGGAGAAAGAAAGGAAGCAAATACAAGGAAGTCAGAAATCGGGGTAAAAACTGTAAATATAGTGCACTCAGTAGCAAATGTGGAAGCAACTCAATAGTTAGATGGGAACCTGAAGCGGCCGCAGTGAGATAGTCTAGAGGTGGTGACGGGAAGGATTGGAATCGCAGGAAGTACAAAGCAGGCAAGCGCAAGGAGTCAGAAAACACGATGGAGATGTAAGGATGAGCCAGAAAGATACAGTGTCGCAAAATGAGTGTAGAGAAACGAAGTGACAAGGAAGAGTGAGGTCGAACGACGGAGAAAGAAAGGATGCGAAAGCAAGGAAGTCGCAAACGTTGGTGGAAACTATGCTGGAGTCAGCCAGAAAGGTGAAAGCAACTCAGTGGCTAGAGGTGAGAGGCGGCAGCTGAGACAGTCTAGACGTGGTGACGATGAAGATTGGAGTCGCAGGAGAGACAGAGAGAAGGCGAGAGCAAGAAGTCAACGCGGAGGAGTCTGCGAGAGGGCTGGAGTCAGGGAGACTGACGCAGAGGTGGAGGCAGCAGAGCCCGTGGAGGGCGGTAGTGGGGGTGTCTGGGGCGACGCCGGGCGACGTGGGCGACGTGGGCGAGCGGAGACGTCCCTCTGGTCAAAGCAGTCGCCGCTCAGAATGCAACCCCTAACCTTTGGAGTGACCCCGAGAAGGGACCTCCGGGCGGCGGGGCGGGGGAGGGAAGGTGTGGGGAGGGGCTGGCAGAGGCGAGCAGAGGCGACGCGGCGTGACGCGCGCTGCGTGGCACGAAGGCCGGATCCTTCGAGGGCGGACGCAACGCAGGCCCCGGCGGGAGCGACGTAGTGGAGTGCGAGGCCCCTGACAACATGACACGCAGTGGACGAGGACACTTCTGGACGCCACGCGCCGGGGATGCACTAGGGGTGGACATGTGGCAAGGGACGCGGAGATACAATGTGGATTATATAATATGTCAAAAGCGGAAATAATATAACCGGTATAATATTCCACAATTACAATGCACGAAGCAAAACTACTCATAAAAATATAAAACACAAAATGCATAAATCTTTAACATCAAGAACTTTGATCTTCATTGGGCCTCAAATATATTATCAATAACCGATCAATAACATTGAAAAATAGTAAGTTCTTCAATATTTTCAAACACAAGATAAAGTTTTGGATTTTAAAACATGATGGTAATGATATTAACATGTTAACTGAAATATTGCATTAAAACTGTTTGCTGTGTAAATTAAAGTACGAATTTATTTATGGAGTTACATTATTGTCTATTGAAATATACCTACTGCATCTCTGTAAACTTTCACTTATGTTTTAAGTCTAGGGTTTTTAATTTTTTGTACGTTCAAAAAAACGTGGATAGTAAATTTTGAAAAATGTTACAAAATCATGCAACACAAAAAATACTAAGTAGAAGTCAAGACATAATATATAATAAACCCATAATAAATCATAAAGCAATACATAATATTGCTAACTACCACGACTGGTTATCGATGGTTAGTAATTCCAACATCTACAATGTACATTATCTCTATAAAACAAGATGGGAATACAATATTATTATTATTATTAATTATTATTATTATTATCATTATTATATAGTTCATATTATTTTTCATTTTCATTGACAGTTTGCCAGAAATATTGAAAGTTATTACAGCAGAAATAGTCAACAAAATATACAAACGCATAGATGAGAACAATCTGTTGCCAACTGAACACAATATGGGAAGGAAATATTGCCACTCAACAATTATCTTATATGATGTAAGATAACGAACACATGATTCATAATTTGAGCAGTTGGAATAACTACCTGAAGGGCTTTGGCAGTAAACCACCCGATTGAGTCGTGTAAAGTTCCCAAGTCTTATTATGTTAGTAAAGTTATGTAAAGTAAGTACGAAGCCATTGATCTAGATTAATTATTCTAGATTAATGATACTCAGCGGACAGTAAGCAGTAGAAACAAGTAATAATTGTATTCAGATTATCAGGATTTTTCAAGGAGACTGACTACCCACTCTGCTGTTTTGCATGAGTTTGAACCCATTATCTTGACAATTTTCGCGTGCTGACTATAGTCAGAAGCTCATTGATGATTAAATACTTCTAACACATTTATTTTTCGTGGATTATCTGACATTTCATGCTAGGAATGAAGCGATTCGTGAATTATACTCTCTATAGCCTCATGGGCACCCGAACTCTACAAGGCTGGTTAAAAGAGCCTGGCCTTGTGAACGCAGGAGACTGGCGACAATGCAAAATGAAACTGAAATTAGCGCAATTCTTCTAACTTATATATTCAACACAAAGTTATAATTAATTCATCAAAAATGTTAAAATTTAATTATAATGCTATAATTGAAATTAGCAAAAATATCGTGTCCACTAATATATTGCCGAAGACGTTAAATTCCTCGAGAAAAATGTATGTTGGCAAGATAAAAAATCTAGATCGTCTCGTGCTAAATGCTGCACTTGGATAACCACTGTTTTAAAATGTAAAAGGTGCTTCATGTTGGACCCCAACTTCGAACGCCTCTGACAACTGGCACTAAGTGGGCGTTTCCTTTAAAAATGCAATATGCAAAAGTCCCGACTGGTCTCACTGCATAGGTTACGGCATAAAAACTTTAGGGTCATACACGAAACGCCTTTCCGTCTTTCTCTTGATGGGAAACCGTGCTGCAGGGTAACCTCAGAAGCGAGTTGCATATATAACTATTTACCCGCCAAAAATTATAATATGCAAAATTAATGAAGTTTTTTTATATTAAATCTAATTCAGACCGAAAATGCAGAGCAGCGAGGGTAATTTTCTCCATAGCAGTCGCAAACCTAAGGGAATTTGCGTTCATGGTCTCTTATAAATTGAACAAAAGTTAAGTTTTCTTGTTATTATTGTTGTTGTAAACTAGCTTAGCGTAGTGCCTCCGCGTATTTTCATGTTACATTGTTTTACTTGTGTTTTCCAAATCCACAGTAAATATACATTTTTAACAAAGTTTTCAAGCACGTCCTATTTTCGGGAATAGAAAGTTACACGAAAAAGAAACTATTAAAATATTTTTTACATTTTTGTTTCATTGGAAAATTACGTTTATTTAACGGGTAACACGTGAACGAAGTGGTAACGGTTCATGATAATGCCGGAAAGGGAGCATAGTATTTCAGTGAGTTTCATTCATGTACTCATAGGAGCATTGAATGAATAATAGTGCTTGTTGAGGGAACTGGCAAAAAATTGTGCCAATCCCCAACGTCAATATGTCCAGACAAGTGGAATTCGTTGTCTCTGCGGGTACCTCAAAACACACAAAACACTGGCTGGTTGCCACAAAATCCTGAAGATATATTTTGAGAGAAATATATTAGAAGGTTCTGGATGAACTCGTAAATTGTATGATCAGTTCTCCACCAGAAGATCGAGACGAATCGAATTTGTCTACATTGGTTTACCAGAAGAGGTCTAACAATGAGTGACGGACAGACGGAGATATTATTGATTGTTAGTGATTCCCGGTGAGTCAACAGATAGTCATTGTTCCCGTAAGTGTAATGCATGTTGTTTTCCTCGGGAGGTGGCGGTAGTCTTCCCCCGCTACATGGCGAGATCCGGCGCCGACCTGCCGTCGGCAAGCGAGGTTTTCCAACCAGGCATCTTCCATCAGCAGGCCACCGCCCCTGCCTGAACATACTCTAAGCTCCCGACCGGTCTCCCGGCATGGTTAGGAGGGCAGTACATGTTATTGTACGTGTGTAAGGAGTGAGAATAAGGTAAGGAAGATGAAATAAAATTCGCGCGCGGTCCGTGGCCCGTTTGTTTAGGTACTGCGCCGGCTTTCGACAAGTGTTGGTCACGTATGAATCACGAAGTGAAACCATGGAAAACTACTGATCAGAGCAGTCGGCTGCTAGAATTCTCCTCCGCACAACGACTGAATTCAACCCAGCTGACAAGCTGGAGTCGAAAATGCTACCACCACCGTCGGGACTCGAACCTAGGTCCTCCTGGTCAGAGTCACCGAAGTGACACTGCGGTGACAGCTGATATGCAGAGGCACTGTTGCAGGTTCCTCGATTAATGTCTATAGTTAGAGAAGGGATAGTCGATTTTTGGAAACGTGGCTATCGCTGGCGTCGACGCAGGCCGCGGCGCTGGACGCGGCACGGCGCCAACGGCTGCAGGCGGGGCGTCGTCCTCCAGCTGATTACGCTGAGTGTTCCTCCCGGCCCGGGCGGCGCTGCCTCGCCCACGCCCACGCCCGCGGCGCCGCCCCCGCCCCTCCCCTCCCCCTCCCGCCCGGGACCCGTCGCTACGCGGCCCCACCCCTGCGCGGTATAATTTGGTAATGTATCCTCTGTGACACGAAAAAGTGCACTTTCTATTTGGGCCCTAGGATGATATATTTAGAACATTCGCAGGGAGAGTCTGAGGGCGGGTGAAAGGGTAGCACCGGAATAGATAAGACGAGGACCAAATATGAATACTTACTTCTTCCAACTTTTGTACGCGCCTACGATTTACTGAGGCCGTGACGCTCTTTCTCCTATGAGAATGCCCCTCGCCTCGCAGATCTGTGAACTGAGATTTATTTTCTTCTTTCTTTCATTGTTCCTTTGTTACTGGCTGCCGTCCCGGAAACGGAGAAATCAACTTACTAGTCAGATCGTATTTGGGAGTTCAAATCTCCCATTTCATAGGAATGTGACGGATAACAACCTTTGAAATTAAGGTATGAAAATATATTATCACCTATCCTACAATAATCACTTATGTTTAAGAATAATACCGTGGAACTGAAGTAGGTGGAACCGCATATCATATTTTGAAGTAAGTGATTTATGAATTCATTTACCGAAACATGAATTGTGCTCGTCAATTTTTTATTAACAAGGCAGTTCTGTTATGTGTGTTCCTTATTGGGAATCGTGGACTCGTAAAATTTGCACATTTCATGCGTGAAACGTCAATTGACGTTTTATACGTTTAATTTTATACTAAGTATAATTATAAAATAAATAATTTTTACGCAATCATTGATTGATTTATCTTAAACTCTTTCTAGCAGAGAATGTCTTACCTAATGCCCTCACATACATTATTACTGTGTAGTATGTAAAATATAGACACATCAGTGAGATAGGTACTGTGTAAACTAGAATTCACATCTTCTTTCCTTAGGGTTAAGAAATGTCAAGAGTAATGACAGGAATTTTTCAATGTAAGAGTAAAGACATCCTGACACCTCAAACGATTTTTTTCAAAAACTCAAATTTCTTTCCAAACAATTGAAAAAAACCCCAGGGAAACACTTTTATATTAAAATTAATGATCATGTAATTCTATACTCCATTTCTCCCTGTTTGCCACCATCATTTTTATCAATGTCCTAACAATATAAGGTATGTGAAGGTAATATGGCCGCGTTAAGAGCCTGAAATTTTCCTGGTTATATATTTCAACAATACATGAAATTTAACACTTGCTTCAAGTTGAAATATCACAAAAAAAGTGATCCAGGAATATTTTGTAGTTTTTTTACAAAAACCTTGTAATGTGAAGTTAATACGTCCACATGTAGGTTTTATGGCCATTGGCACATTAACTGATTTCTTGTAACATTACCATGGAATTAGAGCTAGATATACTAATTTATAATATGAACACATCATCCTCCATCACTCTCTTACAGTTTAATTTTACAAAAATACGACCTGACATGATTTCTGTAACGCAAGAATTGCTGAGTTATTCATAACAAATTCAGTATTTTCGACAATGAGACTTTATTATAAAAAGTTGAAAACATCAGTAATTGCTCGAAAACTTACAAAAATTAAAAAAAATAGTTTATTCAGTTTTACATTGAGAACAAATGAAAGTTTCTTTGTCTTTGATAGGTAGTCCTACACCCTTAGTCATATTGACAGCAAACAAAATAAGTTATAAAATCTCTCCAACGTTGGTAAAATATTGAGCAAATTTAACGCATTAATATGATTAGATTGCTCATTAAATGCACTAAACGTTGATGAGTATTGTCAAAATATTAAATCCTCCTTCAAGTGTAACTAATGATAAAATTACCTGGCAAGAAGTTATAAGGTCAGAACGCCTTTGGCATGTTCTTGACAATAGAGTCCTGAGTGCGAATGCACAAGTCAACAAGTCTGTTAGGAGGATAACGAACTTTTTACGCTCTTCCACACAGCATTCTAGTACCATGTACGCTAAACATTTTCAGCTAGCAACATAACCGCTACTTGGCCGTATTACCTGCACTGGTTATATTTGCATCACTTACCTTATATGACATTTTTAATCAATCGGTAAAGAATATTTGTTCAAATTATTGAAACAATCTACGTTTTTAAAATTCAAAATTAATGACCTTCCCTTTACGTTCAGGTGAAATCGATAAGGGAGAAATGGTGAAGGTAAATTAATTTCTCTGGTCCTTGCATACACGCGTAAGACGAAGCGAGCCTTGCATATTAAACAGGAGCTGCGTAGTGGGGCAATTGATTTGCCTGCTCACTTTCACCGCCCCCCTCTGCATTCCTCGCTTATTGGTTCCTCTGGAGGGGCTAATTCGCCCCCGCCCCCGCCCGCCCCCGGACCGCGTTCCTGGTCGCGGGCGTCCGTGGCACCGGCCGCCCCCGTCCTGCGCGCGCTGGGCGAGGCAGGTGGCCGCTAGTGTGGCACCTAATGGCCGTAGGTATCGGTATCTGGAGCGGCAGGCTGCCTTCGGCATGGAAATGAGGCGAGCGAGGGCGGCGAGGACGGCCGCGCGTGGACCAGCGAGCGCAGGCGCGAGGGGCGAGGCGCGAGGGGCACGGGGGGCGAGCGGCGGCGGAGCGGCAGCGGCGAGGCGGGCGAGGCAGGCGGGGCGGAGGCGGCGGCGGCGAGGGCAGGGCGGGGCGGGCGAGCGGGGCGGCGAGGCGCGAGGGCGGCGAGGGCGGGCGAGGCTGGGCGAGCGGCAGGCCGAGCGGCGGGCGAGGCGCGGGGCGAGGGCGGGCGGGGCGACACCAGGGCGGGCGGCGCGAGCGGCGAGGCGCGAGGGCGAGGGCGAGCGGGCGGAGCGAGGGCGGGGCCGGGGAGGGCGGGCGACGGGCGGGCGACGCGGGCGGGCGACGAGGCGGGCGAGGGCGACGCGGCGAGGGCGGGCGAGGGCAGGGCGAGGGCGAGGGCGAGGGCGGCGAGGCGCGAGGGCGGGGCGAGGGCGGCGAGGCGGCGAGGCGGGGCGCGAGGGGCGAGGCGGCGGCGCGAGGGCGGGGCGAGGCGGGCAGAGCGGGCGACAGGCGGTCGAGCGGCCAGCGCAGCGCGAGGGCGCGGAGGCGGCGAGGCGCGACGGCAGGCGGGCGACGGCAGGCGGGCGAGGCGGCGAGCGGCGAGGCGCGAGGCGGCGAGCGGCGAGGCGCGAGGCGGCGAGGCGCACGGTGCGAGTGGTGCGCAGGGCGGCGATGGCAGGCGAGGAGCGAGGTAAAGAAGCGAGTTCATGAGTAGGGAGGAGCGGGATTAGGGAGCAGGATGCAGGGGCAGCAAGGATGGCCGTGACGAGCCGGAGTCGAGCATCGGGGCGGGATGTGTCGCCCAAGGCACCTAATTGTGCCGAAGTGTTCCTGCCTTGTGCAGCTGGCACGTCGCCCCCATCTCCCGCCAGCCCCGTCCGCGGCGTCCGCGTCCGTGTCACAAGCAGACGAATCGCCGCCTCTGCGGGCTAGTTGGAGATGGCGCGCAGCATTTGTAAAAGTTCCGTCGCGCCATGGCATTTCAATCACTGGTTCTTAGTCCATTGCAAGCAAAGTTTAGCTTAACTTTATTAAAGCTTGGAAGAAAGTCATTGAATTCTGTGCTATTAAATAACCTTTGCTAACCAAGGTGATTCTTATGTCTGTTAATAAAGCCAATATCATTTGACACAGTCTTTGAAGCCTCATAGTTTTTTCTTCAAAGTACTGATTATATTTTGTTAATTTCCTAATTACATGAAAACTATCTGAAACTAGATATCATAACCAGCCAGATAGATATCTTTTGAGATAAATATCACTTTCTTGTACCTCACATGTCATTCATAATCCAAATCCCCTACTTAATAATCCATGTCGAATCTGAATCCAAAAACACTCGGATTTTGACGCAAAACGTATTTACTATTACATATTTTAAAGATTAGCACATTTTATTAGAACAAAAAATGTGTAATTAAATAAAAATAAATTACTTCATTGGCATACTTACAATGTAAATTCCAACAATTAATTATAAAATGTGTTCATTAGTTTCTGGAAAGAATAAATATTAATACATAATATATTAAAAAATCTAGAGACAATATAAACAATATTATAATGAAGCAAAATTAAATTACCATTAAACATTAAATATTGCGCTTTTAAATCAAACTTAATACAGTGAACACAAAATTAAATGCTAATAAGAATTTTCCGCACATTCTTGGAGGTCACATTTACGATTCTATGTGCCACAAATTTCGCTCTTTTATGATGGACATCTGACAGAATATGCAAATATCAATTCCCAACCACTCATCAATGTAATTATTGAATTAACTGCATCCAGATATGTTAAAATTGCCCTAAATATTTATTTGAAACGTCTGTATTTTTCTATCCTAACAACACACACGCATAATGCTCAGCAATTTTTTGTATGTATCACAAAAATAGTTAATTTAATTAAACATTTTAATAAAATCTGTCTCGTTTAATCCAAGATTATTTTACCTGGCGTTTTACAACATATTTATTATCATATTTCATGAAAACAGGTCAAATCACAGTATTAAAAATAGATCCGGGAATGCAACAAGCAAAATTGCAGGTAGTTTTAAAATTACTCACTGAACACAAAAACAGCATAGACCGCAAATTTGAAAGATTATAAACCAAAAAAGTAAGTCACCAAATTAATTATATTTTATTGAAATATTACTTCTCCCTTATACAGATTCGAGAAAGTGAAAAGGTAAGTAAACTAGTTCACAGGATGAAAATACCTACACTAATGTAATACCAATTCCCAATAAATCTGTCCTTTTCCAGTTCTTTACCTTTTTTCGTACAAAAAAACATAATTTTAACTTCACGTCTTCCGCAAATGTACAAAATAATATTCCCACGCATACTTAGCTATTCAATAAGTATGCAATCTGATTATCAGGTATCAAAGTATTACTTCATTAAAAGACCTCTGCGTGAGTATATTACCTTCTAATACTTAATGTAAACATGAATAATCCTCCAAATCTTCATCTTAAATCAGAAGATGTTGAACGCCTTATCATTATGATTTCAACTTTAATCTTCTCAATAGTCGTACTATTATCAGCAGACTATCTTAGTAGAGTCTGCCGACAACGAAGTTTTGCCGAGAACTTTTTCGTCACCGCCTGCAAAAAGATACTCCTATAAAATTATTGAATAACTTTAAGCGATTAGAATTCCTCCACGGGCGCAATAAGAAGAAGGTGGAATTGTATTGCAATTTTAAAGATAATCTCACTATAATGCTATTTAAAACAACGAATGATTTGAAGGGTTTCAAAAATTGCAACCAAAAAATGTTTAACTCACAATTTATGTTAATATTTTCATATAATATAAATGTTTTTGCATATTTCTAAAACATCCGCCCTATAATTAAACCAAAATTCCCCATTTTAAAATTATTTCTATTATTAAAATATATTATCTTGTTTAATTATTTATTTGTAGTCAACGGTGTTAATATCAAAAAATTTCGTATTCTTTTGGTCACGAATTCCATCTGAGATTCACGCAAGTTGGCAACACACTGGGTCAGTTATATCCATGGGTAGTCACGTGACCTTTAATAGAATCAGCATTTCCTTGTTTTCCAGCTGAATAGTTTTTACTGCAGGTAGTTAGCCCTGGAGAATAGGATAATGATGTCCAGATGAATGGACGTTCACAACATTACAGAGACAAAAACAATTCCCAAAAACAATCACCGGAGCGAACTAAATCCACGACCCTTCTCTCCAAACAGCCACAGGCATACGTCTTAGAATCTCGGCTACACGAAATCGCAGTATTTCTTTTATTATATATATTAATTTATTATTATTATATTACTATTATTATACATTATTATTACCTATATTATTACTATGTATTATTAAAGCAACTTCAGAAAAGAAAAATATGAAACAAATTGCCATTACCGATTTAGACGTCATCAAACCTGCCCAAGCAGTAATCTCTAATACTTGTAAAGAGAAACTCTCAAGACTGAACTACTCACCCAAAGTTCGGTGAATGGTGTTTCAAGCATCCCTGGAATCATCCTTTCACAGGGTGCAACGAATGGTTTATATCTCCATAGGTTTTTTGGTATCGTCTCATAATCCACTCCTGAATCACAGAGAAATGTTGCCCTTCATAACACGCAGAGAACGGAAAAAGCACGGCAGCGCTCACTCGTAAGGCTAATGACCGTATGTCTCCTTATACATTAGAGGATACAAGAAATCTAAGTGAAGGAAGATAATTAATAACAGCCTACAGACAAAAAACTATAAAAAGCAGAGAGGACGAAAAATATGCACCAGTAAATCAATGAAACGAGGACTAGCGAAAGGGAATTTCAGAAAACGGAACGAAAAGAATTAAATCCGGGGGAGAAAAGCTTGTTGCAGTTACATAAAGCAGAAAAGAAGGAAAAATAAAAAACATAAAATACAAGACTGGCGATGATTAAACAAAGTCGCGCAGAAACGCCGAGAGACCGTGGAGAGTATCAAAAGCCGACCGTTTTCCGAAGTAGATGCGAGAGTTGCGATGGGGGCGTGCACGGCGTGTCGTGCTGTTAGAACGTGCCATTTTGGGACGAAGAAAGGTTAATGCCGGAGCGAGTCATTTATCAACAGTAACGGCTCTGAAATAACGGTAATCTCCTCTG
>BOPP01000051.1:6268759-6294105 GCA_017312745.1 Gryllus bimaculatus | reverse complement strand
CGGGCTGCGGACCAGCGTGGCCGGCGGGGGTGGCGGCGGTCGAGGGCAACTGACGGGGCGGTGGCTGTGGCGGTGGCGGTAATGGGCCAGACTGGGCTGGGCGTGCGTGAAGGCGGAGGTTGGCGCGTGGCGGGGAGGGGTCGAGGGCAGGGCTGACGGGCGGCTTCTGGAAGGGGCGTGCGAGTTGGCTCTAACTTGGCGGCACATCTGCGCGGCTGGCGGTCGCCCCGCCGGACAGAGTCGCACTTGCGCGTGGCTTCATAAAACCGACGGCGCTGGGCAGCCGTCCTCACGCCTGCCAACCCGGCCCGCCCGCAGCCCGCACGGGCCGGCCGCTAACGAAGAGCTGCGCCGCCCCGCCCCCGCTCCGCGCCCTTTCAAAAGGAGCGCGTGGCTCGTGCTTTCCACATTCCTCACAGCCTCAACAGCCTTCTCGCAATTTGGCACTCCCGCACCTGGCTCGTTCACTGAAACGCGTCAACTCAACCCTTGCCCTGCACTTCGTGTTTCGCCATCGTCTTACGTCCTCCCAATCCGTCTTCACTATTATTTTACCTTTCCTATATAATTCTGCTCCTTTATTTTATTTTTCGACGCTGTTTGCGCTGTTGGCGGTCGCTGCGTCGTCTGTTAGAAGCGAAGTTCGTCTTTCTTCGTGTCACATCCCTTGCATTTATGAGCTCTTGCCAATATGCTATTCTTACCAGTCATAATGCTTCACAGAATCTGTAACCCCCAGCTAATCCGCTAATGTCGTATCAAAAACGTGGATTTGACATCGTTTCCACGTGGCGCTGTCCCTAAAGAATCTAGGGAGCGGCTTTCCAGGAAAGCAACCTCGAGAAAAAATTTGCACAAACTTTGAACTTATAATAATCGAATCGTTTAATTTGTGCATTCCGAGCGCGATTGCTCAGGATGAATTTAGAGCGCCAATAAGAGACATATAATGTATTTGAATGGGTTGCTGTGGATGGAACTATACGAGACTGTCCGTAGCTGGTGCATGCGAGGCGATGGAAGCTTGAGGAGAGTAGTGCTACTGGGAGTTTGGGCAGGGGCAGCGATTCTGCATTAGGGTTTTATGGCAGAAATCCGCGCTATTAACTATGCTAAGATAAACTCTTTCATGGTTTTCATATTTTTTTTTTTATTGGAATATTTTTTAATCTTCTTCTTCTGTGAACAAATTGTATCGTCGTATCACGTTTAATGTTGTTCTTAGACCAAGGATTAATCACGATGCGTGGAAGTCGGTTTGTAAACCTACATGCATAAGTTTTTCTCGTTCAAAAAATATTTTGAATATAAATGCAGTTTATAGTTTGGACCTCGTTGTAATGTCGACTCCTAATTCGAACCCACGGCCGCCCTGATCGTTTCAGGTATATGTCTCTCTGCATTCACCTTCTCATTTTATCTCTCGTCACATTTGGCCATCTTCAATTTTCTCTCGGTCTTCGTTTCCCCTCTAAATTAATACTTATAGCGCCATTAGGGCCCCCGCCCCCAGCGCTCTCATCGCGCGTCCACTCCGGGCCCTCCCCCTTCCCCCGCCGCCTTTCAAGTAGAGACCTGGCAGCGTTTGCATGTGAGCCTGTGAGCGTTATCTAATAAATAGCTGCTTCTCATACTTCCACATTATCCCAGGGATTTTATTAACTAACAAGTTTCATAACATTTATACTTTTTGAATCCTGGGTGTGTATTGTATATTAAAGCACAAAACATTATTTCATTGTTTTCGAATATCGTACTCATCATACAGATGATATCATTTAAGTACTTAAAACTTCTTACTTTTTTATTTTTTCTGACCACTATTAACTTTATAACAAATGTTGTTTCCCGTCTGATCTCTAGCAGTTTGAGCTCCGGTTATTCGAATCTTATTTGGGAGTTTAATAAATACTTTATTTTATTTTTTGACTCCAAGCAATTATCGTTGATGGAAGGTTTGATACAGGAATAAAGTTGTATTCAGTTTCAAATACGTTGTGTTAATAAACTTCTATCACTCTGTAACATAAATAGTGCTTTATAAGTAGTGCTTAGTAAGCCATCGTTTTTGCATGATACTCTTCATTAAACAAATTTATTAATTCAGCAAATGAATATAATATATGACTGATTAATGCAAAATAAAGCACACATCAGACTTTTTTTTGACTGATGTCTCGAAGTTAGACTCGTGTCTCGAAGTTAAATTTTATATATGTCCATTTGTGTATAAATGACGATGTAATCTCCGGAAAGATAATCTATGCGAATATGGACTGAGAATCAAACTCTGTGCTACAAGCATGTATCAATTAAGAAATGTAAGTCATTACTCTCTGTCTTTTACAATTAATACGCCGTGGAACGTTCAAAATTATTTTTTTTTTAATTTACCTTCATAAAAGAGTAATATGAGAGTATATTAAGTATGTCATTAAAGACTTAATGTAAGTTAAGGCTGCCACAAGTGGTGGCCCATTTTCCACGTCCTGGCCCAAGCTTATATGCCGCAACCGATGTGGCACATGTCTTGGTCACTTGCCTCTCTATACGCCCTTTTGTCTCCCACCCTGCCCCTGAGCCAGGTCCTATCCTACAATGTGGTCCTTCGAATCATTCCGGGTAATCTGTCCCCTTTTGTCTTCTCTCCCAACCTCGCACCGTTTCCCCCTTTTCTCCCTTGACGTCCTCATTCCATTTCCATCCACTTCCACCCCAATGTTTTCGCTGTCCCTCCAACATAATTCCTGCCCTTCTCCTTCTCCATCTCCATATTAATTTCCTTCCTCTATTTTTTCCATCTCGTCCTTCTCCAACTTCGTCTCCTCCCTTTCTCCATCCCCTCCCTCCCATCTCCAATTCCTTCCTCTCATTCTCCACTTCATCTTCTTCCTCTCCTCATATCTTCGTTTTCTTTCCTATCTCCGCCCTCTCATTCTCCCTCTTCTCCCTTTACATCTCTACCTCATTCACCTCCTCCCTCTCTATGCCTTTTTTTCCTTCCTCTACTTCTCCTCCATCTTCTGCATCATCTTAATCTCCTACTTCTCCATTTCCATCTATCCCCTGTATCTCCTGTCTCTATACCTCCATCTCCTTCATCTACTCCCTCTTCTCAATCTCCAACGTCTCCTTCCTCTTCGCTTCCCTCTTTTCCATCTCCTCCCTATCAATCGCCTCTTCTCCATCTCACCCCTCGTATCAATCACCTCCCGCTCTTTCATTATCTCTTCTCGAAGCCGAATTTCCACTTTCCTCGCTCTCTCCCCTCCGTGCATCCTTTGCCTCTGCCCTGTTTGTCCCCACTAACATCCCCACCCCCCGCCCTGTTCCTCCCCCAAGGCCTGGGCGGCACGCGCGGCCCGATAGTCACGTTTCCGCCTAATGCACTGCGGCGCAGCGGCCGCCTAACGAAGGGGCAGTTCGAAGACGCCAACACAGTGGGCGCAAATTGGATTCTGAGCGACAAAAACTCGGCACTCGAACTTTAATATTAGGCGTTTCTCAAATTACTCCAAACACCGGTTAAGTGCTTTGCAAAAGATTACAACTAGCAAACGCTTTGGAAGCCTCCATTGAGAATAATATAAAATTTAAGAACTCAGTTTTCTTGCTGGTGTTCAGGAAGAAGCCTTTCCAGACAAGGTGAAAAGCACAGTACAAGATATGTATACATGTCCCCGCCTCCACGACACCGCGAACGGCATCGTAATTTAACTTTTTTTTAAACTGTAATTCCTTTAGTAACCATTGTGGCCAATTAGATCTCATAAGGATTTCCGCCAGTGCAACAAGAAACGTTTTCATATAATATTTTCAGGATTGATTATTGCAACAATAACGTAAATAAAGGTACACAGTCATTTATATTTCGTCGGATGACAGAGTGAAGCGATAAATGTTTATTCAGAACTTGTTTATGGGACAATTCCATGAAACATTAGATTAGCGTTCCAGTTGTTATTATATAAACCATGATAAATGTTTGGTTCATAGATAGAACTAACAGTAAGATATTAAATATTATGCAGTATGCAAAACAGAATTTAGCAAAATATTTAACCTTAGCGCTTTTTTCAGGCCTTTTGCTAGCAAACTATCATTTCACTCTTACTCTATAACGAGGTGTGTTTAGAACATTACTAAACGCACTAATACACTTGTGGGCTCGTTGAATCTATAGTGTGCGAAAAGCGAGACAATCAGAAAATTAACACACAAGAAAAGCACCACAGAAATATTATTTTCAGAGCCCAATTCGAACGCACGATCCTTGAGAATCTTGTGACTCACAACCGGAAAGAGAAAATGCATCATGAAAGCACCTTGAGAAAATTTCTTCTAATCAAAGATATTTAACATATGAATTTCAAATAAGTATACTAAAAAATATTGTAAAACCAAACATACGTCACATTCCCTTTTAAACAGTCATTTTATTTAAATTATTTTAGGAATTGTTTCGAATTTTCTTATTTTCTTGCATATAAGTCACCAACTCTCGACCTCAATATTTTTAACTCCCAAAGAATCCAATCGACGTTTCAGACTCCTTGCTGCTCTAATGAAGCCCTCCAAGGAATAAAGACCAATTAGCGCGTTGTGTGCGCAGTGGCGCTGCCCGGCAGGAGCCTCTGCCGCAGCGCCCCCCCCCCCTTCACCACGGTGCGTCGCCTGGCGTCTCTTCGCGTCGCTAGCTCGCCCCGCTGCGGGCCGCCCTGCCTAACTTTTTACCTGCGTTCATTGGTGTTGTCGCCGCGGCGCCGCCCCGCGCCCGCCGCGCCGCCGTCCGTCGCCGCCAACGCCCCCGGCCTCAGAATTCCCTGTCCGCTCGCCCGCCTCCGCCCCCGCCTCCGCCCGCTCCGCCCCGCCTCCGCCCCGCCTCCGCCCCGCCTCGCCGCCCGCCCCCCTCCCGCCCCCCGCCTCCGCCCCCCTCCGCCCCGCCTTGCCCCCGCCTTCCGCCCCCGCCTCCCGCCCGCCTCCCGCCCCGCCATCCCGCCCCGCCTCGCTCCGCCCCGCCTCCGCCCGCCTCCGCCCCGCCCTCCGCCGCACGCTCCGCCCGCCTCCGCCCCCGCCTCCCGCCTCCGACGCCCCGACCCCTCCCCGCCCTCGCCCCCCCGCTACCCGCCTCCGCCCCGCCTACCCCGCCCCGCCCGCCCCGCCTCCGACCCGCCTCCGACCCGCCTCCGACCCCGCCGCTCGACCGCCCCGCCCCGCCTCCGACGCGCCTCCGACCCGCCTCCGGACTCCGCCCGTCCTCCACCCGCCTCGACGGCCGCGCCTCCGACGCCGCCCTCCGACCCCCGCGACGTCCGAACGCCGCTCTTCCTCCGCCCCACCGCCTCCGACCCGCCTTCCGGACCCGCCTCCGAACCCGCCTCCGACCCGCGCCGACCCGCCTCCGACCCGCCTCCGACCCGCCTCCGACCCGCCTCCGACCCGCCTCCGACCCGCTCCGACCCGCCCCACCCGCTCCGACCCGCCTCCGACCCGCCTCCGACCCGCCTCCGACCCCCTCCGACCCGCCTCCGACCCGCCTCCGACCCGCCTCGACCCGCCTCGACCGCCCGCCTCCGACCCCTCCGACCCGCCTCCGACCCGCCTCCGACCCGCCTCCGCCCCGCCTCCGACCCGCCTCCGACCCGCTCCCGACCCGCCTCCGACCCGCCTCCGACCCGCCTCCGGACCCCCTCCGACCCGCCTCCGACCCGCCTTCCGACCCGCCTCCGACCCGCCTCCGACCGCCTCCGACCCGCCTCCGACCCGCCTCCGACCCGCCTCCGACCCGCCTCCCGCCCGCCTCCGACCCGCTCCGACTCCGACCGCCCGACCCGCCTTCCGTACCCCCTCCGAACCCGCCTCCGCCGCCCGAACCCGCTCCGACCCGCCTTCCGACCCGCCTTCCGACGCCGCCGTACCCGCTCACCGCCTCCGACCCGCCTCCGACCCGCTCTCCGACCGCCTCCGACCCGCCTCCACCCGCCTCCGCCGCTCCGACCCGCCTCCGACCCGCCTCCGACCCGCCTCGACCGCCTCCGACCCGCCTCCGACCCGCCTCCGACCCCGCCTCCGACCCGCCTCCGACCCCCGCCGCCTCCACCCGCCTCACCCGCCTCCGACCCGCCTCCGAACCCGCCTCCGACCCCGCCAGGCCCCTCCTCTGCCCACCTAGGGTCCGCCCGCGTTGTTTCCCTGACCACCTCCTTTGCCCATGCCTTAACATGTGTTCTATCATCTATTTACCTGCAATACTGCCGCGCAACACCAGAGTGCTGCACAACTAGCATTTTCTTCTCTCTGCTGCAATCACAACAGCAATGCACCACCATCACCACTACCCCCTGAAACCTTCGTCCGTCTCCCTGAATGAAATCCCAACATTTTTCTCTTTCCCCAACACGTGCCATACCATTCCTCACCACCGCCGCAATCATCCCAAGTAGCATTACCTCTCTCTCTACCATCTACGACATTTTTCGTCCCCCCCCCGTCACACGCGTCACACGAGCATTTCCCGCAACCGCCGCCATCCCACCCACCCGGCCCGCTGGCCGGGGCGGGGGCGGGGCAGGGCGGGGCCCGGCGCCGTGACCGCGGCGCGGGGCTAAGAGCTGGGCCTTGTGGTACGCCCGCGCCGCCGGCTTGAGTTGGGGCGGCACTTTGCACGCCGCCCGCGCGAAGACGCCGCGCCGTTTTATGGCCCCCGCTCCTCTCCTCTTGGCGCCTGTGGGCGTCGCGGCGCCGGCGGCGTCTGGATGCGCCAGGCGTCGCTCGGAACACTCTCCGAGTTTACGAGCCCTCGCGCCTTTTTGTTTATAATAAGTAAATTTCGGGTTTAAAATAGAGTGGAACCGAGCACGGCTGGTCAGGAAGCTCATACGATCCACATTCAGGATGTGCGCGAATTTTCTCCTGCGACTTTGTTGCTTTTCTCACTTTCATGGAATCGTGCACGGAGTACATTGTTAGCGTGAAAAACAACTAGACATATTTTACGCGTATTTATATTTTTGGGCACTCCTGGTAGCACGAAATATGTGTTTTAAATGCAAATGTCTGTTTTCTCCTCCCAATTGCCTTTACATCCACTTGAAAACTTTAGCTGAAATCGTTAGATTCTTGTGGTCTCCAAAACTTGTATTGATTCATTTCATCAACGAAGTCAGTATTGATTTGCAAAATGCGAACGACAGGGTTCTTCGAAATTGTGGACGGAGTTGGAAAATAAACATATTAAAAGCATATGTATTACGGCTATTAGAGAGTTATGGACAACATTAGAGAGTTATATGCGGACAATATCGCTTATGTCGAGTTAGGAAATAACATATCAAAAGAAATAATGATAAGTAATGGGCTAAAACAAGGGTGTTGTATTGCACCAATCCTGTTCAAAATATATCTAGGAGAAGCTCTAAAATACTGAAAGAAAAAATGTGAAAAGATGTGATGAAAATTAAAAACACGATACGTTATATTCACTAAATTTTGCAAGTGACTAAGTGATATTTGTAGAGGATGAAGACGATGAACATTGTATATTAAGGAAATAAAGTGAGGAATATGGAAAAAGGTGTTTGAAAATCAATTCCAAAAAGAGCGAGTACATGGTTGTAGGAGGAGCAGAAAAAGATTAAGTAATGAAAAATAGCTTGGTTGTGAAGTACTGTCAGCCGTTTAAGTACTTGTAACAATTAACAGACATAGGGCGGGGGGTTAAAGTTGAAATTAAATATCCGCATTCGGTAACGACAATCTTACATTCGGCAATTGCATTCAATAATATGGAATAAAAATATTACTAATAAAGTGAAAATTAAAATGTATAAAGTAATTGTGGAAAACATATGACTGTACGGTGCTGAGTTGTGGAAGATGTAGTTTTGGAGACGCAGCTGTAGTGTAACGTTAATGGAAAGGACCAGAAATGAAAATATAAGAAGCAAATTAATGTCATTTTAGATATAGTGGATACAATAGACGTAAAACTGTTACAATCGTACGGGCATCTTAGCAGAAAGTCGGAGGAAAGATGGGCATTAAAAACTTGAAGTGGCAGGTGCCAATGCACAGAAAATGAGGTAGCCAAACACTTACATGGTATGATGGTGTGCGATAGACAATGAGAGATGGTCACATAAAAGAAGATGATTGCCATCATAGAAGAAGATAAAACATTGAGTACGAGACACCGCATAATGTAGTTCCGCTCACAGGAGAGATTCATTTCATTCTGACCTTGTGAATTTTAACAAACTCTTTTTGAAAACATTTTATAAGAATCTTATTTTAGGCTCTGATGTTATTCTTATTCTTTTAGTACCTAGCGTTTTTTCTTTCATTGATCTGATATTAATTATTCAAATGCTTTCGGATTGTGAAATGCGAGTGTGAGTTTTTTCTTGATTTCATCATGCACGTAGATTATTGCGCTACTTTATTTTCTTTCAAAAGATACATTTCAGTTAAATCATTTTGATTCCTTAATTGTTGTAACTCATTAGTTGCGGCTCAATTGGAGTAAACGTTTTTAATCTTCCCATCCTACAAGGTTCATTGACAAAGCCTTGACTTATAGATTGATAGCTCATTCTAATCTATGAAATACTCTGAGTTAGTAAATTGACTTGGTGATATTCGCAGGAGGTAGGAGGATGAGTAATAGTTAAGTACTATACAGGGCCTCGATGGGCAAGGGATTAGCTTTCTGGCTTCTAAGCCCCCAGCGCGCGGGTTTGATCCCGGCCGAGGTACCCGGATTTTCGAAGAGCGGAAAATGCACAGTAGGCATGTCACACATGTGGCATGTAAAAGAATCCTGGCAGTATACCCGACCGGCATCTGGCGGAGAAAATGAGAATGAAATCCCAGGCGCATTTAGGAGATAGCTCGCGAGGTGCGCCTGTTCGAGAAAGGTCCCTAGGCCAGCGGCGAGAGTAGGCGCCCTAGAGGGCCTGGATAAAATAAAACTCGGGTGCACAACAACTAGCTTAAGGCAGTCACTCCGCAAATAGTCCCACACGATAAATAATAAAACTCTTCATTCACCCCTCTGTAATGCAAATTACTTAAACAATTTCGTACATGCAGCTCTGCTGGTACTTGAATTTCCATCTGCTCGGCGTTGTGTATCGAGGGGGCGGTGCAGAGAGGTCGATATCGAAGCTGTTTCGAGGAGGTATTGACGGCACTGCCCGGCGCGGCCGCGGTGCCTGCAAACTTCGCAGGCGACCATGAGATGTTGGCGGCCGGGCTGGCTCGGCGGCACGATGTCGGCCGGACGGCAGGCGGCGGCCGCAAGGGCGTTTGGCAGCGGTGAGGGGGCCCGGGTGAGTGGTCCGGGTGAGCGGTCCGGGTAAGCGGTCCGGCTAAGTGGTCCGGGTAAGCGGTCCGGGTAAGCGCTCCGGGTAAGCGGTCCGGGTAAGCGGTCCGGGTGAGCGGTCCGGGTGAGAGCTCCGGTGGGAGGGTCGAGTGAGCGGCCAGAGTGAGCGCCCCGGGTGAGGGGAACCGGCAGGCGGCGGGTGGCAGCCAGCATCTCGAGTAGTGCCCAGTGACGGTTCTGGTAGCGGGCAGCGGCAACAGACAAAGGCGTGACGTACATTCTATCCAATACCCACACCTCTGTCGGTTAAAATCAGGCCTCCTCTCTACTGGTATGAGGATACAACATATTTGGTTAAGGGAAATAAAAGAAAACTAATTTATTTGTCTAGACTATCCTGGACGAGCCGCGTCACTGTCGTGATGGCTGACGTGTTGGCCATGTTGTGGCCTTCCGCAGAGCGTACTGCTGAATTTCTCAGCAGAACACTCCGAAGAAGGCCACAACATGGTGGTGAAACGTCAGAACAGAGACGCGGCTCGACCCGGATAGCCTACCTAGACCAGCGCTGTCCAACTGGCGGTACGCAGTGCCATTTATCGTGGCCCCCAAAAGCTTATAAGTCAAACGGCAGCATCCCTTGCATCTTCCCTTGTATCCGTGTCGGGCGAAACCATTGTGCGCCTGGCGTACGCGCCCTGTTATGGCCAACGCCCCCTTAATGTAAACATAGGGGAATTTAGGTTTAAAGTTTTTCATGTAATTTTTCACTGCGTGTTGCATGGTACAGCCTGATATCACGCATGGTTTCACCCCCTCCCTTTTCAGAACAGCAGGGCAAATTGCCGAAATCAACAAATAGGGGCCACGTGGGGATCACCCAAGCAATGAAAATATGGCCCGCAACCATACTAAAGGTTTTAGTTGTTGCTTCAAGTCTTATAAGTTGGACATCCCTCGTCTAGACAATGCAAACTCCGGCCGCGGAAACCTATGCAATCAAAACTAATTTATTTTCATCTTTATCATCTCTTTTTATTTCATTGTTTCGTACAATGTGCCAATATAACAGTAGTTTCAGCAAACCTAATTTATTTCTTCCATGAATAGCTTTTTATATCGAGAGCTTCACGAACATAATTATAATAAAACATAAATTTTGTACTCAGGACTCTTAACATACATGTTTATTTTAACGTGTTTGTAAACGTTATTGTGAAGGAATAGAGGTTAAGTGGTTTTTGATGTAAACAACCCATTATTCACGCTCGTAATATTATTCATATAGCACCATTTATGCATACACGTGTAACGGCCATTACATACTCATTCCTCCCCAGTCTCCAACAACGATGCCGGGCAATTACAAGCTATCACAAGCGAGCCTTGTAACCATACGAGGAACTGCGGACACAGCCGGCAAATGAAGTTGGGGGAATAAAATTATTTTCCTAGGTCAGTTTGCGGTCACGAGTGGCTGGATGCTGCGAGAATTCTTCCTGAAATAGGAAAATAACGAAAAACTATCGTAAAAAGGAAAGAAGAAACATCAATAAATCATTTAGTTCATTAAATTGACACCATTAAATCGAATGCTTTATAAGTATTGATTATTATGAATGCTTCCACTTTTCAAAGCAGATTTTGTTGAGATAATATTGCAAGTAGCCCACAATAAATTACTTATGTCATGAAAGATTACTGGCTTAGTGTGCCGCCTCTGGAGAGAATATTCACATTAAACTTCTTTATTTGTGATTTTCAAATTTATAGTATACGTAAACATAATACTGATCCCTGGTTCACCTAGACTTTGCGCGAAAAAAAAAGTTTTACAAATTTATATTTCGTTTCAAAACGTAGATTTATTTTGCTTTTATTCTGCTACAGAAAGTAAATCCATATTATGCCGAAAAAGGCAGATTCGTAATACCTAGCGTTTCACACTTGTACGTGCCTTGGAAACTTCAAATCACATTTTTTTAAACTCTTCTACAAGGATGAAACTAAAAATAGTACCAATCGATTCGTCTTTGTCAGTAGGAATTGAATGAGTAATTAACCACATCTGAAGGCACCTCAAAACCCCAAACATAAATGAATTTGAGAATTCTTTCAGAGGTTTCTAGGATGAAACATAATGGCTAAACCAGTAGACCGAAAAGCGTCGAACGGCGTCATTACTATTCATACACTCATTTCGCAATAAGATGATTTTGAAGTTTTCCGTCGATATATATTAAGGAATTGGGCCTAACCAATTCACATAGAACGTGTTACATCATGGCAATAAATTGATATTTAATGTTAAAGTATTGTGAGTAGTATACATAAATCTTTCATCACATTTAATGCTTTTTTAAAACGTTTTTTTGACATAAAGTAATATTGTTTTACTGCGAGTTAAAAATGATATAAAAGGGCGTGAAACATGAGTGTTAGGAAATACGACAAGAAGTATTTATAAAGCAATTAAAAATTCTCAGTCAAAAAAAGTCATATAGATACTGGACATTAGAAACGCCTATAAAGATTATTATTTTCAAATTTATTGATTATTATAGTAACATTTTTTAATCTCTAATTACGAAAAAGAGTGATCCAACAATAATTTTAACTAAGTCAATAACTATAGAACAAAAATAATTGAAAATGAGTGCACAAATAAAAAGTGTCATGAATGAAGGAATCACGAGGAATACCTTAAGGAATTGACATTAAACATGGAAAAACAATGACCTAAAAAGTAATGAATAATTTGAAAAATGCATTAGAATCATTAGTGAAAAAACATTATTAATAGATGGAAATTATTATATGAATATTGAAGTGGGCGTGTAAAAACATAAATGAAATAATGCATTAAGTGGCTTAAAAATAATTTTATTATATTTAAAAGCACCAATAAATTTAATATTAATATATTATAATAAAATAAACAATATAGACGATTTTTTAATGCAAGATGGAATAGAAAAAGAGATGCTAAATCATATACTGGTTTCATTGTCGAAATTGGAGATGTAATTACCATAAATTGGAGAATTGAAGTATAGTTAACAGTAGCATTATATACAAATAAAAATGAATTAGAAGCCATGTGCCAGGAAAGTGAAAAGATTTGCGTGGGATATTGAAGTTTTAAAAGAATTCAATACATGCAAATGAATGAAAATTTGATTATATTTACTGATATGCAAAATGCATCAATGATTAAAACTAGAAACCGAAAATATAGACAAAATATTTAAATATAACATAAAAAATATAATGATTTATGTAAAAAAATATTCGTAGTACTTTATGTATAAAAGTGTGATATAAATTTAAATCCTTTTTATCACAAGACATGCTGACGTTTTAACTTCAACAGTGGTTGGAGGTATTTTTAAAATATATTAAATATAAAATAGTATTTGTTTAAATTTCACTATTCCTTGAAGATCAGGAAGATATATGATAATTTTTATGTTAGATTTGTTATTGTTTGTTTGAATTATAAATGAATATTTTGAATGTCAGTTTTATGACAACTAAATAAATCATGGTTAAGTAATGTATGTGATTACGATTTGTGTAATTAAAATAACAAGATAATGTTAAATGTAAAGGTTAGTAATATTTAATGTATAAATGTATAAATATTCTTCTCATAAGTAATTTCACTTGTGGTTTGAAATTTATTGCTAAGATGGGGAGTCATGTGGCAACGAGGGAACGTGTGTAAAAAGTTTTAAACCACGAGTGGTTTTCGGTTAGACTATTTCGCAAATAATTCAAAAATTAATTAAATACCATTAACATAATGTTAAAAATAGCGAAACATATTTCTTAGTGGGTTGCTTCAGACGCTATATTGATTTCTGCAATTTACAGCGTCGAAGGAATATTTATTTACATTCCAAAACAGTTGAATGTCATCTAGGTAACATGATAGACAAAAGTACACATCTGAACTTTTCGAGTTTGGGCGCCTGTGATTGGTTCATAATCATTTTAGTATAAAACGCTATTGGCTGGATTAAAACTAATAACTCAATAGAGGAATAGTCATAACGACGTCTTCAGCACCAACTCCGCCTCAAGCAACTCACAACTCCGATGACTGATTTAGTACTGTTCCACACCACCACTTGTCAGTATTTCTCTCTCTACGTCCCTCCACACCATCAGGTCAGACCGCTCAACCTTTCTTCGCTCCTTTCTGTCCTCCCACTCAGTTGATTCCTATCCTCATACTAATGTCCGTTTTTTTTTGTCCCTTCTAACAACTACGACAATTCACCAAACTTTACTCCTTCCCTTCCATTCCTTACCCGTCATTCTCCGCTCAACTCTTCATCTCAGTTTAGTCAGTTTAGTCAGTTTAGGACAGCTTTATTCGCGTGTCTGCAACTCCATGCCGTGTCACTGTCCTGCACGAAAGAAACAGCGGTGACTAACATGGCGGGAGGGGTCATGGTCGCGAGGAACGAGATGGCACACAAGACGAGACGGCGGTACGGGACGAAGCGGTCGTGAGTGACGAGTCGCCGGCTGTGCGGGCGAAACTGTGACTCAGAGATGGCGGCGCGAGACAGACTGCGACGCTGGACGACGGGGCGTGGGACGCGACGGTTGGCGTGGACGAGACGGGCGTGGGACGAGACGGTGGAGGGGGACGAGACGGGGCGCGGACGAGACGGGGTGCGGGACGAGACGGGGCGCGGACGAGACGGGGCGCGGGACCAGACTGCGGCGTGGACGAGACGGGCGCGGGCGACGAGACTCGCGGCGCGGGACGAGACTGCGGCGCGGGACGAAGACGGCAGCGCGGGATGAGAGCTGGCTTGTGCGGACGTCGACAGTACAGGTGAGGGTATTCTGCGACTGCTGCAGGTGAATTGTAGGAGTAATCCGCTCGAAAATAGTTTGAATTTGAAACGTTAATTGACACACAATAGGCCTGATGTAATAATAGGTACAGAGTCTTGGCTCACAGAGGAAGAAAACAACGCAGAAATATTTAGTCCGAGTTTCATTACATACAGACGGGATCGTAAAAATAAAATAGGAGGGGCATTTTTCATTTGCGTTAGAAAAAACATGAACAGTTTTGAAATAATGACAGATGATGTACATGAGATATTAGGTGTCAGTTACGGGGAATGGGGAACAATACGATCTTAAATGTAGTTGCGGTATATCGTGCTCCTAACGAAGAACTTTCAGCAGTACATAAATTAGTAGAAATAAGTAAAAATCGGGGTTACTTTCAGGAAAATCTCATAATGGTGGAGATCTAAATTTACGGATATATCTGCAAGGTGTGGTAGATGCAAAAAGCAATGGACAATCCCTCGTTAACGAACTCGTTGGACAACGGATTAACTCAGGTATTGATGTTCCTACAAGAGCTAGCGCGGTGCTTGACGTATTTTTTAGTTCGCCCAGAGCAGATGTTGATAGCTCAAGAAAACAACACAGGTATAAGTGACACGAGGGCGTGCTTTTGCAGTGGCGTGGCAGGAACCAAGGTACTCGAAAAACACACGAAAACTATTATTCAGTACAGTCGTGCTGACACAAAAGTTTCAGGAAACTTATTAGGGTACTACGGGGCGTTTGGAATCACACGTCGAAACGTAGAAGAAATATGGAACTCATTTAAACAAATAATGTTATAGGCAGAGAGTTGTTTGTGGCAACTAAGATAGTAAAGACAATAGTGATCCAGCGTATTACACGGCTAATATCAGAAAACTAAAAAGAAAGGTCAGAAAAGCGTACGCTAAATCGTAAGAATAGTCTTTTCACTGCGGCTCTCTTCAAAGATCTACGTAAAATTAATGCAGCAAAAACGTATAGCGCAAGAAAATTCTCCTGTAAAATTCTATCAAACGAGCGATCTAGTTGGAGAATTTTTTATAGATACATAAAAAAAAAAGGGAACAAAGAATCTATTCCGCCACTTAAAGACGAAAACGGGAAATTGTACTAACAATAAAGAAAAAGCCGATCATTTTAGTGCATATTCCAATCAGTATTCGGGTTAGGATCGATTACTCCCAGTACTTTCGGAACAAATGAGGGAGAAAATTTCAAGTACACTACGACTCATTAGACAAAGAATTCGCAATATAGGAACTAATAAATCCGTTGGGTTTTGACGGTATCGCTGGAGAATTATTACAAAATTGGAGGGAACCGATGATTACATACTTGACACGATTATTTGAAATAAGCATAAATAATTGTAGCGTGCCTAACATTGGAAAAGGGCTTAGTGAGTTCCAATATTTAAAACGGAAGTCGTTCTTGCATTTCCAATTACAGACCAGTAAGCCTAACGTCAGTGATTTCCAAACAAATGGAACATCTGGTAGCTGAGTTCTTGCGTCGGGAATGGGCAAAAATGGGTGGTTATACGAAGGGAACATGGATTTCGAAAATCCTTCTCGTGTGAAAGCCAAATTATTCAACGTGTCAAGATATTGCTGAAACTTTAGATTCGGGTAAGAGAACAGACGCAATTGGTTATAGATTTTTCAAAAGCATCGATCTTGTTTCACACGATATACTACTTACGAAAATAGCATCTACGGAGGTTGATAATCGCGTAATAGCATGGATACGGAATTCCTGATAAATCGGTACAACAAGTTCGAGTTGGACATGAACATTCAGAGGAACCTAATTACGTCCGGCGTCCCCAGGAAGTGTCTTAGGACGCTGTTGTTTCTGCATTCGTTAACGATCTGCCATATTGTATTAAGTCAGTATGCCGCTTATTTGCGGACGACTGCATAATTTATCGGCGAATAGATTCGGATGAAGATATTCTCACACTTCAAACCGATCTTAATAACATCATTCCTGGGCTACCATTAATAAAATGAAGATAAATGCTGTAAAAGTAAATCACTAAGCTTTCGAATTCACAAAGAAGTTTCTTTAGAATACCAAATGGAGCGTATCCATTCCACAAGTATCGTGTGTTAAGTATCTGGGTGTCATATTACGCCAAGACTTGGGATGGGGGAACAGGTTACTTCTATTGCCCGAAAAGCGTGGAAGTCACTACACTTTGTAATGAGAACACTTAAAAAGGAACATGGAGAGTCGAAAAATAGGATACACATCTTTAGTTAGGCCGATTCTTGAATACGCATCAGCTGGATGGATCCATACAGATTAGCTCAGATTGAAAGTTAGAAAAAATTCAAAGAAAGCAATCAATTCATAAATAAGGATCTTCGAGTAGTTCAAATCCACCAAAATCTTTAGAGGCCCTCAGTGGTGCGAAGAAAAAAAGCCAGATTGTGCTACCTCTTCAAGGTCAGTAGTCACCGTGCAAGAAATATCAAGACCCCACTGCAGATAACGCGCAGAATATAACGAAAAGACTAAGATCCCTCCAAGAGTTTGGGAGAAACATCAAAGTTGGCAAGAAGTAAAAGGTAGAATTGTTCAGAGATTCGAGACTTAGGATGAAATATTCATTTGTAAATCGTACGGGTTTAAAATTGGAAATGAAATTCCTAAGGTCGTGAGCTTTTCCTGGTTCTGTTGGTGTTTTTAGAAGAGACTTATAAGTACTGTAGGCTGTAAATTTACCGCACAGCTCAGAATAACAATTTTGTAGTTATTTATAGATAAAGTGTAAGTTGTAGTTAGTGCAGTGGAAAGCCTACTTTAATTAGTTAATATGGCATAACAAGAAAGATCGTAAAGTGAAAGTGTAGTGGGTGTAGTGTAATGTAGTTGAAGTGAAGTGAGGAAGTGCGACGTAGGTGGGGAGCAAATCTTAAATGCTTAAAGAGCTAATTAAAAATCACATTGTGTTATATTTAAAAACAATTGTATAACTGTCAATTTTATGTATAGGTATATATGTGCAATGTTTACTAGGTTAAATAATATATGTTCTTTCATTAAATGTAGGCATGTATAATATGATAGGGCAAGTATGTGTGTGTGTGTTCGTGTTATGTGTGAAACGTGAGAGTGGAGCATTCATGTATAGGAATGTGTGTGTATGTTATGTATGCATGCTGTGTGTATATATGTATGTGTATGGGTGTATATATGTTGCCATAGATGTATAAGGTCTGTGTATGTTTTATATATTGTGTATAGTGTAAGAAGTGTAGTGTAAATTTGTTTTATATGGTAAATTGTTTTTTGTATATAAATATTCATATATTGGTAAACTGTAGGGTTGTGGCTACCACCTGCAATCAGCAATTGTACCAAATAAATATTATTATTATTATATTCATTATTATTATTATTATTCTTATTATATTATTTATATTATTATTACTATTATTATTATTATTATTATTATTATTATTATATTATTATTATTATTATTATTATCTCTCCGCTCTCATCGGGAACCCATCCACTCAGCCCCTTTGTAACCCATTCCCGCCCTCTTCCTACATGTTCCCCTACTCTGCTTTCCCTCCTCCACCCACTGCCCATTCCTCTCGTCCCCCCCCCCCAGCTCCCCGCACAGTCCGAGTCCGCGCGCCTAATGGAGTAATCGCGGTGCGCGGCAAAGGGTTAAAACGGAATCAAAAGGGGTCTCACCTTCCGCGTGCCCGGGAGTCTGTCGGTGCGTCGCACGCGCGGATTAATTGCGCGCTCTTGACGCGGGATCAGTCTCCGGCCGGCGTTTGCGCGCGCTCCCGCATGCGCGTTTGTCGGTCCCGCCTTCGTGACTGCTCGGGGGCGCTTAATCGGCGCCGCCGCGCGAGGACAGAGGAGAGCATGCACGTACAACGCTGGACCGCAGCTTTGTTTTTGCGCATCTCCCTGTGACAAGCAAGTTAGAAGCGGCTAACTCGCTTAGGGTGTTCCCGAGGACCGTAACGTGGTGAGAATAATATCTATCTACAGAAGCTGAATATTTTCATGCTGAAAAATACATCAAGTACTTCGTCATAATAACAATAATATAATATTGATATTATACATAATAATAACAATTATAATTACAATCGCCAATAGAAATCACATAGCAACACTAAAGGGCGACCGTCTCTCCAAGATGGAGGATATATCATTTATTTGAGCGACGAACAATGAGCTTAATATGAGATTATCCTGATAATATGACAAGTAAACAATTCCTTTATCAGGTCTATTGCCCAAAAGCCAACTTCCCCACAGCTAAACTTTTTTCATATTAATTATTGTATTATGTTTAATTTAGTATCGCATATCTTACACTTAGTGATGTAGTATACTGATTCACCACTATTATGAGACAGTGTCAAACTTGAAATGCTATATCTAGTTTTAAAGTGGAGTGTTGTAGAGTACATATAAGTTAATACAGGATAATGGAACGCAGATTTGGCGAGAGACTATGAAGGCACAACTACATTAGTGAGATTCAAAATAGTCGCGATCGCTCCTAGAATAGAGGGCGCTTTAATTCCGATAGATCAATAGATATTTATATACTTCTTTGTATGAATAATGATTAAACTACGACCCTTGAAGAATGTCGCGTATTCAATGAAAGCTTCGTTAAAGCGCTACAGTCTACTTGAGCTACGAGCGCATGTTCCCCGCTCCCCAAATAGCACACCGCGTTGCATAATTATTGGCTAGTTATTATGAAAGATACCTTTCGTCTATTATAGGTTGGTGAATTGTAGATTCTTTTATATTGACACTCAAGATAATTAATATTATTAGGTTTTACTGCAACATTTAGCGACTGTAGGTCCGTTACTAATTCAATGTTTAAGCTAATATATTGAGACGTCATGGATCTCACAGCGCCACAGACAAGAGCTTTCGTATAACAATATATTTATTAACAAGAAAACAAAACAAATATGTACACTTAAATTATTACTCACCCTAGCTCTGTAGCCTACTATCCCTTATCGCGCGGAGCGAATCCAAAACCGCGATTGAAGATGGTTTTGATTTGGCATTCGCCTCCTAATTTTTGGAAGCGGCACAAAGCCTAGCTTCCGTGACCGATGTCACGCTGCGGACCACAAATCCGTTTCTGTGCGCATCCAAACGGCTGGTTTGCCCATCGATCGCAGGAGAGCGATCTTATCCCGATTGAGAATCGGCGTGAATACGTGGCACTCAACCATCTTCCCTTCGAGCACGCACACAGCATCGGCTCCTCGTGACCGCAGTCACCCAAGGACATAAAGTCGGCAGGCTTCGTCAACTATGACTCAAGCCCTTCGCAGCCTGGCTGCAATATGCACCTCTTGCGCCAAGTTTTTGTCACACGCACGAGGTTCTCCACCGTCTCCAGAACCTGCTACTGGCTTCCGTACACTCTGTTAATAGGCGACCCACGACTGACCTTACGTCACGCCACCCCCTCGCTTGTTATACAGTGAAAGCTTCTATAAGCCGGAGACACCAAACTTGTGTCTCCCGTCTCCGCGTTCTTCTCCTTTACGGAAAAACCCTACTTCCTGTGGCGAGACTAATCCGCAACCAAGCGTCCCCAAATAGATGCCATGAGGCACGCTGGCTAATACGTTACAATATTAATTATTGTACGGGTATCTGCCCAATAGTAGGGCTAACTTAGCCCTGCAACGTGGCCAAGAAGTAAAATAAATAATTTTAATTATAATTGTCAATAGTAAAAGGGACTTTACAATTCAACGAACAATTATTGCTATTCAATAGTATGCATATCAGAACGTGATTGAATAGTGAGAAGACCTCGATTATGACATTAAATCACCTAAATTTATTATTCTTAGTACGTTGCATTGGACAATGATTCTCCATGAATTACAATCTAGAAACCGGATACTCAGTGCGATTGTTTCTGCGATATGCTATTTCTAACGAATGGCAGATCGGTACCGTTAGTTATGAAGCATTGATACCTCGCAACCCTTTCTGATTCATCCTGTCTCCATTGCAACCCTTAAGGCTCCTAAAGGATAAATTGAAGTCATCATACGAATGACTAAAGCTCGTCCAATGTAAGGAAAAGACTGACGTGGATATCGATGTCACGCCCAGGCCACAAACGAATTGTAGATTCTTGAAATGGAGAAGAAATATTTATTAAAATACTTTTTCTGCGCGATGGGCAATATTTGTCTCCTTAATCTGCACGACGTTACTAACCATGTTAATTGCTTCCATGTTAATTCGTCAAATATTTTAGTTTAGGCGTGTCAAGGTCGTGGGCGAGGTAACAAGATTACTGGAGCTCGCAAGCACTGCGTTCAATTAAATTGGAGCGAGATTTAAAAGACAGGGATGTACAAATGCTACGTAATGGGGGTATGTCCCTGAATACCTGGCCAATGACACTCTTTGGAAGTAACTTGACAATTATTGTCACAAATTTAGCTACTGTAATTACTAATTTCTCTTTAAGGCATAGAAATGATCCATTACAAAAAAATTATACATCAGTCAGGTTTCAAATTCCCAATTGAGAGTAAAACTAAAGAATCAAAAAATCTTGATTTTGTAATCCTGTTTACTTAAGAGTGATATAAAAGCATAAACTTTTTATGTTCAGGTTAGCCCAGGTCTGTACAACGCCTGTTCCTGCGGGCATTTTGCCCTTACAAGCCAGTCGTCTGCCCGCAAGAGCTGCCGAAGTGCAAGTGGTGATGTGTAGGCAGCTTTGGGGGAAGGAGAGAAACAGGAGTGGGGTCCACTCAGCGCGTATATTGAAGCCTGAACATCTAATGCAATGATCAATACTGTGAAATGATTTGCTCACTCTTTTAAATGGTTAATCTACCGTATTTATAGCTAGAAGGGGCATATTTTACTGTTTATGTTCTCATGTCCACGTGTCGTTCTCATGTCTATGTATCGACTTTTTTATTTTTTTTACTTCATGCTCATTGTAACTTATAAACAATATTTTAAATCAGTGGCTTCTTTTAAAAAATATTATGTAATTTTAACTAACAAAAAAATTCAACTTAATAATTTATTTTTCACCATGAATGTCATAACCTCCAAATGATAGCAAAATGGAAGAAATTAAGAGCAGTCTCTCAGATGCAGATTGATATTAAAATAAAATATAGGCAATTTCAAGAAGGGTAATGTTTGGCAGCACATATATTTGTGACCATTATTCCTCATTATGAAGCTGAATAAGAGATACCAGCGAGCAAACGTCTTTTACAATGTTTTACGTGCGATCATGACATTATTATGAGTGTTGTTAAATAGAACGAAAAGGGCTTAATATTTTTATCCGGCTATGAATAGTGTTCATCGGAAATTAGGGGGGGGAAAGTAATCATGATTTTCTAAGAATAAGTGTGTTTTTCTTTGATAATGAAATATACCTTAATCATTAAAACATAGGTAATGAAAAAATACCTTATTACTGTCACTTTGAAACAAAAACTATTCAAAATTACAAGTTTGTATTTAGTAGCACGCTGTATTTGCGATTACATCGTACCGCACAAAACAATTACACTAGCATCCCTACAAGAAATTACAATTCTGATATCCAAGTGAAATATGTATTACTAATTCGTTTTAGGTTCAAATTGTCATACATCGAGAACAAATAATTCCAAAATAACTGGTATTGAAACTTGAACTGTATGTAATAGTTCATTCTCGCAATTGTTCTTTCAATTTACGCGCTACGTATAATAGCGGATTCAGCGCTGGCGATGGCACCTGGAGCGAGTCGCCTTCTTTAGCTTCTGTACCGCAGCATTATAAAATGGCCGCCCACGACGCAGGCAGGAAGCTGTCAATATCCTCAACCCCTGTCCTCTACCCTACCATTGCCCGCGCCAAAACAAAAGAAACACAACTTGGGCATCGGGCCGCGTCGAGCTACGCGCTTGCCCCGAACGACGGAGAAAGTTTATCTCAATTTTCCGAACGCCGCATCGCCGGAGATACCGTTTCCGTTTTATGACATTCGTACTTCAGGCTGTTTTCCTCGACTGCGTCCTCCCTCCATGCCCCTCCCCTCCTCCACCGAATCTTCCCTTCGCCCCTCCGATCCCGGGCGGCAAAGAGAAAACACCGGATTCCGTTTTAACCGCCGCCATTTCCCTTTCGTGTACCGACTGGAAATTGCGTGTATGTCTTTTTCGCACCGAAAACGCGCTGCCGCGCAGGGGCGGGGCTGGGGGAAGCGGCAGCAACGGGCGAAGACGTGTTCTCGGTGTTACTGTCGCGATGTTTTTCTTTCTTTAAAGATGTGAAACAAGATACGGTATGTAGGGCTACGGATAACAATATCTTCCACGGAGTTTGGCATGAGACTGTCTGGCGCGGAAAACTTCGTTTCTATGTGCGTTCTGCGAAGTCGGTACTCATTGTTTTGCTCTGCGCGCGTGTGTGCAAAAAGAGAACGAGGGTTAAGTAATGAAAGCGTGCGGTATGCTATATCCATTGTTTTTTTACTGTTTTGATAATACGTAGCTGTTTGAGAAAATGTATGAAAAGTACCTGAATTTTTGTCTGAACTGACGCGTTTAATAAATGAAATGCATACAAAATTGGAGTGAAATATGAATATTAATTTGTTTAGCACGTTCATTTAATTAATTGACATTTTTTATTATTCTATGCAATTTATCAAAATATTAAAATTTCACACGATATGAAAATTCTTCCAAAGAATCGAAGCGATTTCCGATTAAAATTAAGCATTTCACAGATGAACAGTAATTTTCACTTTAGAACTGTTTGAATTTAATACATCATCAACGACGTACGGTAGTTTTAGATGACTAAGTAAGGTTCGAAAACTCTTTTTCAGGAAAATATGTTGATTTTTACTGATGATTTATTGCTTCTTGTTGCTTTCAATACAAGCCCAATATACACTGCACAACGTACCTGGATTGAGAGGACCAAGTTTACGAGGGAAATGTAAAAACAGTTGAATGATGCTACGTGTTTTCTTACTGAGGGAATTATGGACGTGAATGGGATGTAAATACGAAAAGACAAATCGAGAAAAGTTAACATCTAGTTAATTAGTAAGTAAGTCAATCTGAATCATTAAAATTAGGTAAAAAATAAAATCTTGTATGTACCACGGGCGTTAACTGTTTCTAATAATCTGGGGCTATTTTAGTTGCCATGGTAATTTGATGCAAATGTATATTCACTATGCGCACATTTTGTTGAGATGTCCTTTTGCTTGTAGTGGTAGGACTAGAGCTGAGGGTGAGTTACTATCTTGTTCGGAACACTGAAAAATCAAATCCCCAAATAAGTTTCGGGAACGAAAATATCTAGTTTTTCAAATGTTGCTAATCTCGCGTTTTTAAAAATTTTGTTATTATTATTATTATTATAATTATTATTTAAACTTTTATTCATCTTGTAACTAATATAGCCCAGATGAGCCCCAGTGCGCATATTATCCCCTCCCCCATACGTCAGTTACAGTTTTTTTACTGTTTTCCCACTAAATAAATAAAAAACAATAAATTGAGGGATTCATTCACACTCCTTTGAGAACAATGACTATCTAATAATTGTGATCAATAAAGGAAAGATTAAACGTTGCATTTTTAAAACTTAATTTGTCCTCTGCGGTTCAGAAATCACGACGCAGTGGATCGGTTTAATGAAGGTCTTATCTGATCGTAGGACAATGCATCCGTGGATGGTTTCTGTTTTGATTTGCTGATACGAATAAGTGCGTAAATCATTTCAGATTGCTCTGTAAGGGATTTGTTATAAGCACTTCTCAACAGATGGTTCTTTTCCCGTTTACTTTTCTCGTTGAGTGATCATTATTGATAACGACGTGGCTCCAATCTTCATGGCCTCCTGGATATTCTGCGTTAGAGGAGAGTGAGTGGATTCGTGCTGTGTATGATCATTATAGTTATAAGGAACCTCCCCCAATCGTGGGAACAGAAACACTCCGGCAACCATTATCCTTCACGGCCAAAGTGAGTTTGTAACGGCACGTATCACGATTGTGCGTTTCAGGAAGAAAAGAAGCTACTTATCGTGTCAGTCAGACCCCTACAGGTAAGCAAATTAAGTTTGTACTTCCGAGAAACGTTCAATAATATCTTCAGAAATGATGAGTGAATCATGACATGTGAACTCTACCAGAAGTTACTCGCCCTTAGAAGACTGCAAACTTCCATCAATCTGTTCACAAACTTACCATCTTATTTTATCGTTACAGGTTTCATTATATTGATTTGTCAGCGTAGCCTCAGTTTCGAACACATGATAACTACATTGTTAAAAAGCCGGCTTCCGTAGTACCTCATTGATGCCGTATTCCCTATTATCTTATTCATAATTGATTATTCATGTTTTAATATGTTTTAGAGTGCTATCAAACTTCATGCAAATAATTATTTTAGGTTAATTGTGAAATCTAAACGAAAACCACGTATATTAGTAAGAATTCATCTTTCCAGAAATAACAAAAACAGCACACAAATTGCATTTTGTTATTATTTGCATTGTAATGATGACTGATCCTTTTACTCAAACGCAAATAATCTAATCAATGTTTTCTTTAAATTCATATGTAAAAAATTCACAACCAGTTCTGATAAAACATTTAATAAATGTCAAAAATATTGTTTTCATAAGAGTAGTGGTTACATATTTAATTTAATAAGTGATTAAATTAGAAGTTAGGCAGTTCTAAGATGTATTTGCATTTCAGTCACTTTAAGTGTTCACTACTGTCTAAAAGTTGATAGATAGATGGTATGTATGTTAATCTATTTTATTGAGATACTCCTGGCATCTTTTTGTTATGATTCTCTCAAAAGATGAGATGTCTTTGTATACTGTTTTGTTAGCATTCGACGCTCCGTATAACGTTATTAATATAATGATTTAGAATTTCCTAAGAATCCCTAAGTTTGGATCACTGACCAATGAATCCTCCTTAAAAGGAATCTTCTCCTGCCCCACAGGCATTCCACGTGCGACGACCCGGAAGACGGAACTAGCGCAGTGTCTCGCAGATTAGCAGGACTGCGCTGGGGATTTCTATTAGAGGCAAATGCGCCAGGAATACTTCTTGGCAATTTGCCTG
>BOPP01000051.1:6235896-6262769 GCA_017312745.1 Gryllus bimaculatus | reverse complement strand
CCCCTAGCCCCCCCTGCCCCCGGGGCGCCGCATCGAATCCGCCCTCCGGCGGCCGACCGCGCAGACCCTGCGGCGTTTTTACGCGACCCGCAGGCAGCCGCGGAAGGTAATGAAATCACAGCAGTAAACAGGTGTAGCAATGCCGTATGTGGGAGTTTTGCGTTTCATTTGCTAACGCGCGGACTTGCCGGTTTGTTTTCGTTCGGTTCCAGCTCGGCTTGTGCTCTCCCCCAAAGAGAATGTTGGCATCCCTGCAAATGAAATACTATCGTAAATGTGCTGACGGAGGCTCATAAAGAAAATTCTGTCGGAACACGGCCAATTCTGAGAATTGAGCAATATTAACTCTGCACACGCGGATGTGAACCCGAAGTGTAATCAATGGAAAATGTGTTCTAATACACTCTCTCGACACAGCTCCCGAATTCCGTATGCCCTCGAAGTGTAATATCAGCAAATATGGTTTGAAAAAAGTTTCTTTCACAACACAGAACTGAACATTTTCGTTCTGTCACCTACAGTGTTATGATAGTCGGAAGAACTAGACCAGTGGTGAACACGGTTTAGCCTGCTCGTATTGTCGTGTTTCTGTCGTTGCCCGGGTGGGGGCGGTCATTCAACATCGTAGTTGTGGTGAGGAAGCGCGCAGAGTGTCTCTGTCAGTTCTATACCGATGTTTTCAATGTTTTCGATGATACATCGATGTTTATAATATCAATGTTTCTATAAGAACATTGATATTATAAACATCGATGTATTGAAGCCGAGGTTTTTTCAACATCGATGTTTTGTGTTTCATGTTTTTAGGTTGTCAAACTTTGGTTCGTGGATGAAATTTCCCATAATCATATTTTTGTGAAAGTTAAAGTATGAAATAATAACTGACGGTACTACTCGCAGTTTGTGTGTGAACTAAACAAACGAAGTTTGTACTTCCTTCATCAAGCAGACTCTCCCTCGCCCGAGATGATGTTCCTGATGCCCTTCGGATATCCCGGTATTTCGCACACGAAGATGATGTTTATGATATTTATTTCAATAAAATTTTAATTATAATTTAATATGCCTGGCCACTAGCCTTCGGTGGCTCGTTGGTTAGTGTGTTCGCTTTCCACGGCGCAACCCCAGATTCGATTTCAGGTCGGGGCAAAAAATAATTTTGCGCTTTCCTTGCAATGTCCGTAAATTCTTGGCTATCCGGGAGACGCCGCGTCGTTGGCTGAGAGGCCAACGTTTCGCCTGACATGTCGCAGGCTTCCTCAGGGCAGCCACTAATGTCAATAACAAACAACTTCCGCAGACATATTTTCAATAAATATTTGAAAAGATTCGTTTATATGAAGTCTGAGATACAAAGGAATGTTACATACATCAAATACAAATAGCACAATAAAATGAATGTAACACGCCCAAAAGTAATGTTTTTACTGATCCGCTTTTCCAAATAACTCGTTTCCGATAAACTGTTCGGGAAATATTTAAGGCTTGGATACACAAATACTTCGAAATTACGGAATACGTAATTCGTTATTATCGTTTTTGTGAGAGGGATGAATGTTTCAAAATGAACCACAACTTAAATTGAGTAATAATACACAATACGTAATCTCATTGTCGTAATTTTTCGAGCATTTCATTAAAATATATATTTCAAATATATGTTTAAAAAAGAAAAAAATCATCAGAGTTACATATACGCCTGTAGATTCGTGTTTCTTCACGCAAATGCAAAGTAAGTAGGAAGAGCGCTTAATTGGGGAACATTTCCTTCTCATTGTCCTTGCAAAGAGGATTCCACTCTCTTGCAGCCATATGAAACTCACAATTAAAACGGCGAATTCTTACGAGCTCCCAAGCCCGCTTTACGCGTTGCCCGCTCGCTGAGGGCGCCGCAGGTCGTGCTTGTTCTGAAAAGAAACGAGGCCACGTGACAAGATGACGTGGCAGAGGCAGAGCCAAGGAATGCCCCGAGGGGCCTTGTAGACTCTGCAGTAGCGCGAGAAACAAGGGTGATTTATATAAATCGTAGACGTACTCGGCCGGAGTCTTCGAACTGCTCGCTGCTGTCCGAGCGACATCCTGTTAAAGGCTGGTCTAGGGGCTCACTGTACTTCACAGCTTAAACGCCAGCCAGCGTTTCTTTCGGTTTCTTTCAGGGATGAAGACCACGATAGGGGGAGGAATATGATCTAAACAGTAGCGCCAACCGAACGGACGAGGAGAATCTAAAGGTAAACTTTGTTAAGATGAGCAAATGATAATTGTAGCTATACTGGAGATGAAGAATGGGATAATGGTAGTTATTATGGTGATCTCAAAGAATACTAACACTAAAGGTAATAATATTCACAGACATTTTGATCGAACTGTTCATTTCCATTCACTAAGTACATTACATTTTTAGAGTCCGTTCTACTGGTTATTGTCTTATAGAGCGTACATAAATTCCAATCTAAAATACGTCGCTTGACTCTTCTATCAACCAACAATTGCTTATTGCTCCAAAAGTAGTGAAGAAAGTGGGAAACTCACAAGGCAGACGTCATTACCTTTCCTGAGCGCGACGGAAATAAAGAAAGGGCATTCTGTTGCTTTAGCCTTTACCAGATGTTCCATTCTCTTAGACATTTCATTTCAGTTTTCTTTAGAGCAACAATAAATGTTCAAATCTAAAATTATATGAATGCAGGAGAGTTTTTAAAAGTAAGAGTGATGGTACCACGTTTATTTCCAATCGAAATACAACTGTTATAGCAATAAATTCTCTACAAAAACACACTCTCCACGAAAAACAGTTTCCTTTGTTAGGAGGTAACTAAAAGTATAGTACATTTTGTTCAATTTCTGAAAAATTTGTTATTACGTTTTAGTTTTAAAAATATTTAAAATTGTTCTGTAAAATACTAGTTTATATATTCTGAATATGCCGAAATAATAAATTGCAAAAGCAATAACATATTACATAACTTGTCTTTGTATTTTCACTTTTTCATTAGTGATGTGACTGATAAAGTATGAGTTAAGGCAACAATGTCGTAGCGATCTTGAACTGAACTAGTCGCGGGTTCGAGTCCCGCCTCGAGCATGGTTGTATTTGTGTTCGTCCTTTCAACCCCTATCATCACCATATCATGTCATCATCATAGTTACCACAACGTTAAGTCCAATAGAGGTCGCTAATGACCTAAGTGTTGATGCGACCTTAAATAATAACAAAAAAAGGCTTAAAATTCAGCCGCTGAATTGGAATTCCCATTATATTGCGCTTCCTCTCTGAACGCGGATCCAATACCTTTTATCCTTCTTCCGTTGCGCCTTTCGCTTCACAGGACGAAACCATAAATGAGAGGGGCCTGCTAACTTCGGTTAATCCTCGTTTCCGAGAATATTAATGACTTTCGTGACCCTCAGCCTTAAAACCTACAAGTTCTTTGCGGTGGAATTCCGTATCTTTAATCTAAATTAGTTCATGTTTTAAGTACATTAGAGTAATGGCAAAAAAATAAAGAATTATGCCGTTAATTTACGTTCGTGCAAACTTACCAGGGATTTTCCTGCGGTACACGTATAGCGAATAGATTGATTCACATTTTATAACGAAGCATTCAATTAAAATTTAAAAGAAAAGAAATGAAAAAATCCATACTCAAGAGGTCATTAAAACTAGTTTGATGTTACAATTGAACTTTTAAATGCGTTACATTTGAGTGGTATCTTTTTTTACTACTTACCAATATGACATTCATAATTTCTCTTCCGTAACACACTCATTAAATACAATCTTTTTAAAACTTTTGCAAGCAAAAAGAAAAAAATAGAAATTGGAGAGCGAGAAGCAAAACTCAAATTTGTTGTTTAACCTTTAATTTCTGAGAAAATAAAACGAGTGCAAGAACAATATGCCATCCCAATTGAGTGGCTTTATTTACTGAATTCTTGACATTTAAAATTTACAGATTAGCAATCGTTCAGTAATAAAAAGATATAATACAAATCATAATAAAAATAGCTACAATTGACCGTCTTTAATCCCTCATAGTTTCATAAACATTTTATTTATCACGTCTATTCTAAAATAAAAGGGAGAAACTACATTTCGGGGACCCTTTTCCTTTTAACTTTTTATTTGCATAAAAATAATTAGTAAAATAGAAAACACGCAAAAAAACCTAATCAAATAACTGTATTAATTCAGTTAATAAATAAAATTGATTTTATGTTAATGAAGTAGCACGGTTGCCAGATAGCTTGGATAGTCTCTTCCAGAATGTTACAACTTTCCTCAAATTGTCAGGTTAAAAAGACGAAAGTCAGGGATTGCAAATATTTAAGGACATTGTGTGCCTTATCCCGTAAGGCTACCGTACCTTTGAGTGATGTGAAGGTGGGTGGAGGGTGCACGATCCCTGGCTCATTCTCCCAAACATCACCATGAAATCTCCGGACCTCTCAGGGGGATGTACTCCATGAACCCTTTGCTTTACATATGACGATTACGAAAATATTATACCAGTATTATAACACGATGTCAATGGCAATACATTAAGCATAATATACATATTTTTCTTGATATAAATCATATTTTGAGACAATGCTTGAGTATAAACTTCTCATGGCTTTCAAATGAAAGACGGGGACATACGCTTGTTAATTACTTTCCTCTCCCTCTATTTTCGTAATAAGCGTCCAACAACTTTCACTCAGCAGCGGGTACATATTTCCTGTTTGAGCCCTAATAACTCATTTCTTAAATATAATTTTTGGTGAAGTTGGAAAACGTAAATTTTGAACGGACTTCTGATACATTGTTTAAAATTAAATGCTGTAACTTAAAAATGGAAATCCATAATGTAATATTTTTTTATTTTCTTTAAAGAACGAATAACAAACACTGCGTAGATTAAACAATTGAATGAAAAGTATTGTTTCTACAAACTACCAAATCCTGTCTTTTTGTAATTATGAATGAATTGAATGTGCCATTTTTAATTCATATGAATGTGATATTTGAGGAAATGTTTTAATCGAAAGTAATCGAGAGTAAGAAATGTAACACGGTCTACATGAGCCTCAAGGTGCACTATTGCTAGCCTTGCGTTAAAGGAACATCTAACTTTAAACGCTTGTGTTCACACACGGCGCGCAGTGGTAACATTTGCAACACAGTGAAGAGGTCGCCACATGTCAAAAGTGATTGCTTTCATTGGTCACCATCCAGGAATTCAATTTTTCATTTCTACGAATAACTGTAATTGAAAATGGCTGACCATATGCACCGAAAACCAGGAGTCAAGTTTTTTCTAGATTTTCAATTATTTCCGACAAAACTGTCACAGAATGTTATTTTACATGAAATTGCGTTTCGGATGGGATATGTTTTGCAAACCACCACTCGCTGAAATAATCCTCTACATTCTAATAGGGACACTAAAAGGTGAAAAGGGAGATGATTCAAATTCCACCTACAAATTACTTCACGAGGAAGTGAATGAGGCTTTCAATTTAAAAAATACTATTATTTTCAATGAGTAGATAACAAAAATAATTCATATAAGGCATATTGAGGATGAAATAGATAACATTAAAATTGTATTATGAATAAATGTTATCGAATTTCAAGTTCTCATTCAAATCTCAAACTACTTCTGAAAGAGTTTTGGCCACTCATCAGCCACATCAATTTGAAACAGCTCAGATAACATAGTTAACTTCAATTTATGATCGACAGGAAGATAAAATTACGTTGAAAGTGGTAATTATTTTGGAATTTTAATGCAGGATTGCAAGAAAAACACTCTTGGCAAAAATTAATGATTTATTACCAATTGTTAAAAAGTGTTTAAAAGTGGTTACATTCACTTAAACTTTATGTTTTTGTGCTTTATGTGTTTGTTTATGAACTTCATATTGCAGTACTTCATATTACGGTTTAATATTGAGACCTTCCTCTTTAATTTGAAGCTATACCGTTAATATTGGATGAAACTAATATGATCAGATTAAGAAATTATTTTTATACTATTTATATGAAAATTAGAATTTTAAAGAAAAGATAACGACATATTTATTGAAATTAAAGCGTCTTACACCATACCAATACAAATTCTAGAAATAAACGCATCAATTTAAACCACATTTGAACATTTTATGTCCTAGAGCAAGAAGAGTCTGAGTTACCCCCGGGTAAACAATTTCCCCATAAAAGTCAGAGACACCTTCAGTGGATGTGAAGCTCGTTCTGATCTACCCGTTCGGGTAAACACGATTGCCGATTGATTCTTGGATGTCACGTTCGGGCACGTCAACTGCTATAGTCAATAGACTCGTTTGTGTAGTTAATATCTTCCCCCATTGGATGGTAAGATCCGGTGACGACCTACCGTAGGCTAGCGGGAGTTTCCCCAACAAGCTATCTCCCACCAGCAGGGCATCGCCCCAGCCAGGACAAGCTCTTAGCTCCCGACTGTTCTCCAGGCATGTCTAGTAGTGTAGTGCATGGTAATGCATGTGTGTGCAAGAGGAGAGGTTAGGTCAAGGAAGTGGAAGGAAAGATCACGCCCGGTCCATGACCCGTTTGTTATGACCCTGCGACAGCATTCACCAAGAATTGATCACACAAAACACGGAAAAATACCGAGCAGAGCCGCTAGAATTCTCCTCCAGACAGCGACAGGACTCTATCTAGCTAACTGCTACTGACGAAAACCCCTCACTGTCAGAACTCGCGAACCCTTGGACTTTCTGGACAGATTCTTTGTAGAGACAGTGGCATACTGCAGACAATGCCAAACCTGAGCTACATTCGCTACTAAACACGAGAGTGCGCACACAATCCAGTAAAACTACTAAGAAAGGAATCCGTCGATTATTGGATACGTGTCTGTAGTATCCTGAATGTCAGTGCGCGTAACTCAGTTTCGGATACAGACCTCTACAGGGCAAGTAGCGTCCCGTCTGCTCCCTTACAATAAGGACCCTTCTGCGAACCAAGATGAACATTGCATTTTGTTTGATTGCATGATTGTCTGTCATACTTTTACTACTAAAACATACTAAAAGGTTACAACTATTCGTAGACAACCAGGATGTTGTAGGAAAAACAGTCAATTTAATTAAAATGCAAATTTTTATGATATGAATTTTAATTTAATTACGAGAACTTCAAAGACAAAATGAGAAAAATTAACTAAATGTATATGTTATTTAAACTTTAAAACAATAATTTTAATTAAAGTGACTGTTTCCCAATAAAATCCTAATCGTCTATAATTAATTGGAACCTATTATCAATAAATGATGAACATTTCATTGGAAGGATTGCCGGAAGAGGAGTCGCACACAGTCTCCCTCGAGTTGAAAACACGAGCCGCAGTTCACTGACCCGGGCGCGAACCGGTGAATACGGACTGCCTCCGTGAGCTGTAGGCGGCCAGGAGACGCCTAACCGCTATCGGGCGAAAGAGCCGCGCATGCTCTTCTTCAGAGGAGCAAGCGGTGATCCACTGGAGAAACAGTTGCTGCGCAAGCGGCGTTCACGTGGGCGCACGGCGCCGCACGCAGCCGCCCCCGCGGTCAACGCAGCAGTAAGTTACGGAGATCCCGCGGCGGCGCGAGATTTACACGTCCCCGATGGGTCATTGCGCCAACAACTGAGCAGTCGGGGAGGGGAGATGCTGCGGGCGGCGGCGGCGGAGGCGAGGCAGATCTGGATCAGGGGCGTGGGTGGGTGGAGGTGCGTTGAAGGGGTAGCGGTAGGGTCAGACGTGACAGTGGGTGAAGGAGGAGGTTGGAGCGTGAGGAGGGGAAGGGGACGGGGCGGAGGCATGTGACGAGGCGGGGACGAGTGCGGAAAGGGGCAGAGGCGAGAGCTGGGGCGTGGGTAGTGGAGGATGCAGAACGGGTGATGAGCGGGGGCTGGGTAAGTAGGGAGTGGAATGGTGGTGCGACAATTGTGACAGTGACTGTGGGATTCTGGATGTGTCAGTACTTACGTGAGTCCAAGGGTACGATACGGAGTTTGGCGGTAGTTGAGGACAGTTAGCAAACTTGGGATGAGCTTTAAGGCGACTGAAGGCAATTCGCAACAACAGTGAAGTTGGTTGTTCGCAATTAAATGAAGTTAACGGCGGAAAGAGAAGGAAGCCGGTTAACTGTTTACAATAGTGAAAGCAATTATTGGTGAATAATGACGTGTGCGATAGCGGCAGGTGGCTTACCTTGAGAGCCGTTGACAGTTTTATCCGTTTCGTACCCTTGGGTTCACGTGAGTACCAACGCATCCAGAATCCCATAGTCACTGTCACAATTGTCGCACCACCATTCCACTCCCTACTTACCCTGCCCCTGACGCAGCCCCCGCTCATCACCCGTTCTGCATCCTCCACTACCACGTCCCAGCACTCGCCTCTGCCCCTCTCCGCACTCGTTCCCGTCTCTGCACCCGCCCCGATCCCACATTTGTCCTCTTTCCTACCTCGCCTTCACGGCAGTTACGGGCAATTCAAAATTAAGTAACGTGTTTGCAGCAAGGCCAGTGGGAATGAAGTTGCCAGTGGAGAGTGCGTGCAGCGAGAAGGGATTCCAGCTACGGAGGCAGCCTCCAATGAGGGCGAAGTTCTCTGACGCGGTGGAAGTTGCGGCGGATGGAGGCGCGAGAACAGGCTCCTGGAGGGCGCGCGGGGCCGAGTCGCACGTGGATGGAGGCGAGATAACGCAATGGCTCAGAGGTCGCTCGGCCGGAGTCGGCGGCAGGCGAACAGGGGTGCCACAAGGTTTAGCACGAGGGGTAAGTGAGTTTGAAGAAATGTAGAGTTAAATTGTAGAATGATGACGTATAACAGAACTTTTAACAGGAATATGCGGCGAGTAACTCGTAAAATGTCAGGGATGAAGTAGGGTACACTTAAAAGGAAAAAAAATGCCCAAGTACTTGAACATACGTGGGCATGTTTACTGGTCTACTTCAAAGAAGAAGTGTTATGTTTCTCACAGTGAACTTCGTGAGTTTCTTTCATACATGTTGATCCAGTTCTGCTTTCGGATGCTGATAATGAAGTGTGTTTATTTTCTGTGTATGAAAGTTATTTTTCTCTACTTGGAAAATAGTTAAACATCCATATTGCGGGCGCAAACAAGGTCAAGTGTTAAATGATTTAATTTCGGAAGATATTGAATGTAATTTTTAGTATATACCTTCTATAGAAGAAGAGCTTATTTGCTTTTCTTACAGAAAGATATTCCTGTTGATTTATGGAGTAATAGAAGAGGCTAATGGATGGAGAATTCTTTCCAAGTATTCCACGTTTTCCTTCGAAGAATAACATTTTAAAAACCTTCCATTATCATAATGACCTCGGCGTAAAGAGTGACCGTGAAAAGAGAGACAAACGATGCAAATATTTCATACTTACGAATAAAACACGGAGACACGAACCAGATTTGTACAAGTATCCAGTATCTGAAAATGAGGTTGCTATTGCTACTACTTCTTTGCTTATGTTTGTTAGTGAACGCATTGCGCTTTGCTCATACATGGCGGTGATCACGTGCTTCAAAACATCAAAGTCATCAAGTACATCAAAATTTGAGAAAATGAGTGAGAGCAATACGAGCTAGGAGAGCGGAATGAATCGAAAACATAGCGAGGACGAACGAGGAAGAACCTCGAAACAAGAAGGATAAAGGATGGAAGAGATTCCACGACATGGTGAAATCATTGATCGGAAGCGGAAGATCTGTGGGGACGGTGAACGAGATATTACGGAGAGGGACGACCGAAAAGAATAGCAAGAATGACAGAAGCGAGGGAACGGGATGGATCGGAAACAAAGGGAAGATGTAGGGTGAAGAAAACGTTTTTTGAAAGAGAAAGAAACAATAGGTTCGTAAATGTTGGACGAAGCGGTGAAGAAGCAGGAGAAAAGACGCCATAACGAGTAGGACAAAGAGAACGCCGGGGAGCGGAAACGAAACGATATAAACTCGAGAGAGAATGAGATTGTATCAAAGATATGAAGAGAGGGAGTAAAAGTCGAGAGAAAAGGGGCGGTAAATGGGGGTGAATAGACGACGAGAGCGGCAGAACTGGGAGGGGAGAGCGGGACGGCAGCGAGGAGAGACATATCGGGGGACGCGGTGTAACGAAATACGTGCACTAGGCAAGGAAAAAGGAATGGGAGAAAGGATGGAGAGTCAAAGTACACGAAGCCGAGCAACAAGGATAGAAGGTGTCGGTCCGGATGGCCGAGATCGCTGAGGCAGCAGTGCCGTAGCGATCTCGGACCGAAGGATCCCGGATTCCAGTCCCGCCTCGGGCACGGTTGCATTTGGGTTTATCCTTCCACCACCTTTTATCATTATATCATGTCATCTTCACAGTTTCCACACCTTTCAATGCCATAGTTATTGCTAATGACCTAGATGTTGATGCGACCTTAAATAAGGAAAAAGGGATAGGAGGTGATAGATATTATTTTTGCAGTTAGGTTCACGCAACCCGATGACAGGGCAGTACAATTTACAAAAAATACAATTAGTAATATTAATACAATGGAATAGGAAGGATATTAATTCAACGGAATAGGGGAGCTAGGATATGAAAATATCGCGAACAAGGGAAAAGGGGGCGGGGCAGCCAGAGAAGGCCTGCGGAGACAGCCCAGCCGGAGCGGAGGCGTGTGCGGGAGGGGGATCCGCAGATGCTGCTGCGTCGGCAGTCAGGTCCCTGGCCCCGCCGCGCCAGGCCCGGGCCATCCCTTCGCGCCCCTCCCCTCCCCTCCGCCCCGCCCCGCCCCGCGGCTCCCTCACAGAGCGCATTTATCTTTATAGAAATCTGTCCGTGGAAACTGGAAGAGAGCGCCGGCTCCTGCGGGAGCGAGGAACCTCTGTAGATAAATAGCGCGGGAGTCACGGCTGCCCTCGCCCGCCATTCTTCCACATTCCCCGCCGCCTCGCCGAGCATTCGACAATTTTCGTATCTGTTCGGCCGCATCGCTCCGTTTTCTTATTCCGCGCTTCCTTAACCGCTTGGTTCTCCCGGGCTTCGCTGATAATTTCGCCGCGAGTTTCCTTGTTTGTGATGTTCGCGCTGGCCTTGATCTCCGGGGAATCGCGATATGGGTCGTCAAGAGTAAACAAGCCAATGTCGATAATATATGTCAAAATAGATATTCTTGCACAAAGTTGAATTGGGAGGATGCATTTCACGTGAGTTGAACGCAAATATCGAGAACCGCTTAAAGAAATCTGTACTCAAGGAATTGCTAAACTTTATCAAATAATGAATTGATATATTACAAATGAATATACGGCGTTTTCTCATTGTCAAGGTAAGAAAACCGTGCTCTTTGTAACAGCTTTGCGCGTTTGTTCTTTAAGAGACATAATAATTTTCTCTATTGTTTTCAATCATTTTAGGTATTCTAATTCAAATAAATTCTTTATAATAAACTAAGCGGTGTCTTTAACTTTTGTTCCTGCCAAATTTACTGCATACGAAACAGTTTTTCGAATGTCAATTGTGCATTGTAAATAAGTTAAACATGTGAAATCAGACATTTTCAAGTGCAAAAATATAAACTGCTAAAACAAGAATGTTTAAGTGATAATGTTCTTAAATACTCTCAACATAAAAGTGTAAATAATTTAAAATTAATGTCATATTCGCTTTTCAATTATAAATTTAGCAAAACGTAGTAACGAAGAAAACATATCCATGACATATCTTTAACGGTATAACATAATTTCATTAAATAATGGAAATATTGATTACTTTTTCAAAAATATATAAATGAATGTTACAATACTGTACGTACATACTAACAGATACACCCTTGAATCGCAGAAAAGGTATTACATCTTGTACGAATAGTACCATTTCCGGGTCACTCAGAAAGAGAACAGTCGAAAGCGAGTGCAATGGCGTCAGCCGCAAAAGGTCACCTAAACGCTAGACAAAACGCCAGCGAAAACGCTTTGGCGCGTAATATTCGCGTGGCATCTCTACTCACCCGCACGGCGCGCGGACGAGGGCTGGCGTCGACATTCCATTCAGCGCAATCCAATTCCATTCATTTCGCGCCGTAATTCGGCGGCGGGTCGGCGGGCGGGCGGGCGGCGACCTTCGGCAGCGGAGTGCCCGGTGACAACCGGCGGCGGGGCGAAGCGCGCCTAAAAATCTGGTAATGAGGAGGGCGCGTGGGGAAGGGAGGGGGAGAGGGAGGGGTCGGGCCGGGTGGAGTAGGGGGGGGGGTGCATCTTCCATTTCCGGCGCTGCCGCTGACGGCGCGTCCCCCGGCGCCACCGCTGCGCTCTCTGCCTCCATTTCCTGCGCGCCGCATATTGGGCACGCCGTCGCTCGCTCCACGCCACGCATCGCTGCGTAGCTCCCAGCCTCGCACCGCACCACGCCGCGCAGTGGGCCAGCATTGATGTGTGTGCGGTGCAAAGGTTGGTGCCACTGGGCGAGTTTGGATTTCGAAGGGCAGGGCCAAGCGTTTTTCGAGACGTGGGAGTACGAGGTTGATGACACCACGCCGCTCTACTCCACGCCCCTCCACGCCCAGCTGCGGAGCTCCCAGCCTTGCCAGTACCAGTGATCTCAACATTATACTACTACAATGCTTTGAAACGCACAAAATCTGTGACGATCGTTTTTCGCTCTGCCTTCAGTTTTTCTTACGAGTGAAATATGGTTTGTGTGTTGGTGATGTCATGATCGCATCTGTCAAAGAAAATTAAAAGGTATTGAGTAGCATTCGGCGGTATATGAAGCCAACAAACTGTTAACTAGATGCAAATGTTATTAGATGAGATATTATTTGGTAGACATTACATGAATAATATTTTTTAGGTTTCCGACGACTATTATCTGCTATAACGAAATTATTAAAGATACGCAAAACAAACACATTCCCTATTCCATGAACTCACCTGTGTAAAAGTTGCAATTTTAAAATGTTAAATATTGGTTACTTTCAACTTTTTATTAGGTTTTCGTGAAAATAAAAGAGAATAAATGTTTAAAATCCGAATGAGAAGCTAATTCCTGCTATTTGGTTCTGAGATAATAGAGACCGAATAGACGTTCACCATCATGACGGACAGTCACGATTTCTGAGCACAGTGTTGCCTCCAGTCTCACTGGTCAGTGCTGACGTGGTGGGGGGCGCAAAGGTTGGCTTCACTGGACGAGTTTGGACTATGAAGGACAGGACTCATTTTTTCAGACGTGAGCGAGTACGAGGTTGGTGACATCAAACGCAGTTGATTTTAAAAGGGTTTGATAAAATTTCTTTCCAACGAGTATGAGAGTAAAAGTGTTATAAATAGGGAATACTTGATTTTCAGAGGAAGGGAGCAAAGATGTTTCATTGTTGGCGTGCGTGCAAGAAAAAGGTTAATAACTGAAGGGAGTTGATTCTTAAACGGCAGGAAAAGATTTTTCAGACGCATGTAGGCACAAAACGTCATTAACAAAGGACGCTATTGATTTTAAAAGGGCAACCAATGTCTTTTTTCAAACACGTGTTCAAGTAAACGCTTGGGAACACTGTTACTTTCGAAGGTCGGGAAAGGCGAAGGCTTGAACCTTAGTACTCATGAAAGTTAAAAGTAGGTAACCCTGGGCAAAGTTGGACGTGATTGGAATCAAATATAAATAAAATAACTTTGCAAGATGTCCGAAAAAAATAAATTCTCAATCAGTTTCTGTCCTTATGGCATTGAATAAGAGCTGTATCAAGGAATAGGAGAATTTAAATGAGACAGTTGTTGTGTCTATTTCGGACCAAAGTCGCAATTGTGTAAAAACGCTGGGTGCCCATTGAGATGTGAAAGATAGTCACAGCAATGCAGACCGTGTCAACGATGAATTGGTATTTATAGTTTGCCATTACAAACATTATGAACACCCTCATATCAATCTAGAACAAATCTACAATTTACTAAAATGCTAATTTTAATTTTTTTCTATTAAGAGTATTCCTTTCCTTACCTTACGTTCCTGGAAAATACTTTTTTTCGGTAGAATAAAAAACGAACTCGTAAAATATACGTCTGCCCTATAGATAAAGTAGAACATCCAACGACGCAGGTATATTCTATCTTGAGTAACACAAACAAAAGTCGCTCTTACATTCGTTCTGTAGTGTTGTCACTTTTACATCGCATGGCTTAAACACGAAACTCGAATTCAGTATTTCAAAACGATTCCTGAAGGACTTCCGAAAACAGCTGACTGCGATGGACGTAAATATACAGATGAAGCTGTACTGTGCTGAATGTACTGTGAACAACCCCTCACTCAACCACTAGCTTTTCAGTATCTTCTTTGATATTTTTCGTTTGTTGAAGTTATTTTCCCCGCAGCAATAACTGAATTGTTTTCATTCAATTCAATGATTACAAGATATTTAGCCAAAAACGCCTTTCCACGCAGGTCATGTTAGTCTGAAAATCCATTGAAATACCACTTGTTTACCTGGTGGTAAACGTTGGTGTGCACCTGCACTAAAAATGGAGATACGATCTTTCTTGCGGACGTATTTGTTTTGATAAAAAGCGAGATAACGCCGCTTCGGGGAGTCGACCTTCTTGCTTAGTGGTTCTGCATATGCGACTGAGACTATAATAAGTCTGGATCGGCGTATTCAACATAAGCTCTCTTGGACAATTTGTTTACAAATTCCTTTTGAGATAAATGAGAAAGAGTTGTAATATAGTTGTAATATAGTATCATAAAAAGAGGGACGCCGATTTGAAACAAGGTGTATTTGTGTGTATCATATGAAATTTCATTATGGTGTATGATTAAAAAAACACGATGTATTTTTTGTAAATAGCTGTAAGAAACATTTTTTTGAGTTTATGTAGAAACGATTCAACAAATGAAGACCTTATACATATTTCTTGTTACCATTACGTCAAGACTTCCAGAACCACGTAAAATAAACTTGTAAAATTAGTTTTTAAAATTTCCTGCTCCAACAACAGGGAAAATAAATGTTAACTATTTGTTCTCTGATGTCTGTTTGTTTTTTTGTAAAGTATAGTAGTTGTAGACCTTGTCATCTCTCCTTAGGCACCCAAGTTTTGCTTATGGAGGCGTGATTCATGCGATCCGAGCAAAATAAATTTTCTTGGTACTCTGCTTTGATCCCTATTCTTCTTCCTCGCTATCGCTTACTCGGAATGAAGTGTGTTTTGATAAAAATATAAGTAATAAATAAAGGATTAAAGGAGAATTGGGGTGGGGGTTCACGAAATTATAGATTCCGTAAATAAAAATTCCATTTAGTAATATACATTTTCCATTATACTTCTAACATTTAGACAATATAATGGATTTATTGAGACTTCCGGCTGAGTCAATTAACTTCTTTCAAACAGAAGGATAAGAGCCAACCTTTTAAGCCTTCACATACTCTCGGTAGTTGATAGAAAGACACTGACAGCAAGACACTGTAATAATACATTTAAACCATCCGTAGTTCGAAACAACAATGTCGTACATGTCTTCACTGATAGTTTGTGACGTCAGACAGATCCAACTTACAATCTAGGTGGCATTAATGCGTCATCGTGAGCTCAACTTCTCCATTCCGAAAGGTTTTTCATTTCGTTCGCGAAATATATGATTCTTGTAGATTAGTCTGTTAGCATTATGTGAAGAAATTGTGAAGGAAATTTAAAAAAGTTTGTGAAGAAATTGTGTAGAAATTTAAAGTTAGAAATTGGGTTAGTGTATTTCAGTCATTATTTTATTGTACGTAGATGATGTTTAAATACTCAATATAACAAAATAGGATTTGCATTTAATTCAACCAGTAAAAAACGAAGTTTAAACTAGCGGATTGTAGCAGCAAAAATGTTGCTGTTGAGTGTGTGGAAAATGAAGACCTGGAGCAGCAAAAATTGGCTGTTCTGAAACGGCACTCTCAAAAACTGAAACTTAATTCTTTCTCGACGCATGATGTCGGCTTTGTCGTAAGCAGAAACGCACTGCGTACGATAATTCAGTCGGTACGCACTGGTGAAAATAGAATGAACAACACATTCCAATATTTTACTTCCAGTCAAAATCGACACTGTTTCATTGATTTTGAATTTTGTTTACAATTTATGAGTATATAACGAAACAATTGATTCCTCTCACGTGGCACCAGACATCTTAGAGTACCACCAGTGTATGCGTATGCGAAATCACTAATCTTAAATAGTAATTTATGAAGGGAGAGATATCCAAATCAAGCAATATCGCTTGTTATTTCAATATCTTAAGTTATTCAAGCAGATGTCCATGCAAATTCAAACAAAAAATTAAAAAGAATGACTATTATGTCGCCCCAACATTTCATATTTTGTTACTATAGTCTGTACATTTCAAAGTAGCACTTCAGTGAGTTTTCTAAATATATTACGATTGCTTTTACCAATTTTTGGCTCAGAGCATCAACTGATGTTGACAGTATTTTCGACACTAGCTAGATAGCTAGGTCGAATTCTATTGCTATCTGAAGGAGAATTCTAGCGGCCGGCTGTTCTGATCGATAGTTTACAATGATTTTTTGGATTAACACTAGGCAAATCCCGGAGAAGTACCCTAACGAGTCATGGATCGCACGCAATCTTCTCTTTATCTTCCTTGTCCTTTGCTCATTGCTTGCACACATACACACACACACACGAACACTTACTACACTACCACTCACGCCGGGAGACTGGTCGGGAGTTTATAGCTTGTCCCATATGGGTCTGTGTCCCGCTGGCGGGGGTGAGGGAAAACTCACGTAGGACGATAGGTCGGCGCCTGGATTCACACCCAGGCGTAGGAAGTCAACCGCACTCCAGAGGAACACAAAACGTGCATTCACATTTACGGGTCTATAATTACCTCAGCGGTCGACGTGCCGGATTTACTAAGTAGTCGCAGCGCTTTCGTCGTGGGGCTTCGGTCCGCCCCGGCTCCGGTCTATCGGGCGCGGTCATTAAGCCGCAGCGCACGCGCTCGGGGCTGGGCTGGGCGGGGCCTGGGCCGGTTCCCGCTGCGGCGGCGGATCGCCGCCGCAGAGCGGGGGGGGCGGGGCGGGGCGGGGCGGGGGCAGGGCGGGGCGGGGCGGGGCGGGGCGGGGCGGGGCGGGGCGGGGCGGGCGGGGGGGGGACGGGGCGGGCGGGGCGGGGCGGGGCGGGGCGGGGCGGGAAGGGGCGGGCGGGGCGGGCGGGTTGCGGGACGGGGCGGGGGCGGGGCGGGGGCGAGGCGGGTGGGGCGGTGGCGGGCGGGGCGGGCGGGGGATTGTGATTCGGGCGCCAAGCACACTCACCGGGAATTTGGTCTCCGCGTAGGCACGGGTGGAGGGGCTGCGGGGGCCAAATGTGGGGGCTGCAGGGTGAGGTTGTATGGGGACAATGCCGAGAATAGTATATTCTGGCCTGTCGTAAAGGTGATGAGAAAAAGAGGCGGAAGAAAGGACAGGGGAGCGGAAACGTGGGAGTGGATTGAAATGAAGGAGTATGATTGTGAAAGTCAAAGAATGAAAGGACGTTAATTACTTTAAAAGGAGATGAACACGTGGAAAACAGATAATAAATACTGTATGGATGAGGTAATACTGAAAAAATCGGGGAGTTGGTATTGCTACTAAGTTTCGTGCGTGTGAGGTTAGTGCGATATAGTGCGCTACATTTTCTGTCTTATATCGGAATGATTCGTTGACCTGGTAGGTTGCGTCGGATGAGAGCGCCAAGAGAGGGCGATCGGAGTCCCTGGCCTCGCCTGAGGAAGAACGAAATGTAAAAATATGCAGTTAGCGTTTTTGAAAAAGAATGATAATACCACAGATGCAGATAAAATGCTAACATAATAGAAGATGGGAAATTACGAAAAATTAAAAGCTTAAAGAAAGTAGATATTTCAAACTGGTAATTCAGGAGCAATGTTTGATGGTGAAGATAAATGTATGGAAGGCGGGAGTGGAGACGGGTAACTGAAGATGGTGGGCGTTAAGGATTAGCAGCAGGTGGACGGTGAGAATAGAGAAGCGGGGGAGCTAGGGAATAGAGCAGCGGGTGGTAGGGAATTGAGTTGCAGGTTGTAAGAAATAGAGCGTCGAGGTAGGCGGGAGAATGTTGAGGCCGAGTGGAGCAGAATGGTGGAGTGGGGGAGGGATAGTGCAGGGTACGGCTGAGAATTGAGTAGTGGGCAGTCGAGCGTGCGGTGCGGACGCCTGTGCGCGAGGTAAAGGGGTGAAGACATACGTGCGAAGGTGGTGGCGGGGGTCGGCATGGGTGGCGGGTAGTGCCGGTGCGCGTGCGAAGGGAGGGGGTAGGGGACCTGCAGCTGCGAAAGTCAAAGCGAAGGGGAGAGGAAAAAGGTGGTGGGCGTAGTAGGCCGGGTGTGAGAGAGGGAAAGGGCGAGGAACAGTGCGGGGGTGGAAAGGAAAGGGCACCGTGAGGTGCGGGCGCGATGGAAGGGGAGGAAGGGGTAGTGATGGGTGCGGAGTGAGGGTCAAGAGAGGGAGAAGGGGGAAGGCAAGTAGGAGGCAGGTGCGCAGGTGGAAGAAGCAGGGCGGGTCAGTGTGAAGGCGGATGCGGAAAGAAGGGAAAGAGGCGTGCTGTGGGGAAGGGGTGGAGATGCAGAGGGAGAAGGGGTCGTTGGGCGTTTGCGGAGCGAACGCGAAGAGAGGGGGGGAGGGAAAGAAGTGCGGAGGGTGGGAGGAAGCGACGAACATGCGGGGCGGGCGCGAGGGAAGGGAGGAGGTGTGGTGTTCGGTGGGCGGTGGGGGGAGCGCAAGAAAGAGACAAGGGGAGGGGCAGTGCGGATGTCGTGCGAAGGGAAGGAAGGGGCGTGGGCGGTGCGTAGTGTGTGCAGAGAGAGAAAGGGGGAGGACAGTGAGGAGGGTTGAAGGAAGGGGCGAGCATGAGGAGCGAGTGAGAAGGAAGGGGCGGATGGGTAGTGGTCGGTGCGGAGGAAGGGGGCGAAGAGAAGGGAAAGGGGAGGGAATGCGGAGGCAGGTGCGCGCGTGGAAGGGAAGGGGCGGGGACTGCGAATGCCGGGTGGGAAAGTGGGTGGATTGGAATGAGAAGGGGGTTTCGGAGGCGTGTCGGTGGGTGCGGTGGGCGCGAAGGAAGGCAATGTCGGGTGGGTTGGGTGCGAAAGGCGGGCCGCGAAGAGCGGGGAGGGCGAAGAGAGAGGGAAGGGGAGGGGAGTGAGAGGAGGTGCGCAGGTGGAAGCAGGAAAGGGTGGGAAGTGGCGAAGGCGGTGCGAAGGGAGGCGCGCAAGAGGGGGTGCTCCTCGGAAGCGGGGTGAGATGGGAAGGAGAACGGGTGGGGGGTTGGCAAGGCGGGTGCGAGCGAGGGGGAAGGTTGCGGAGGCGCAGGGAGTAAGAAATAGGGCGTGCTGCGGGGGAAGCGGGGTGTGATGGAGGGTAGAAGCGATGGTGGGCGTTCGGGAGGGGCGGGGGAGGGCGTAGGCGCGTGAGGCGGAAAGCGCCGAGCGGGGGCCGCGGCGAGGCGCGCCGAGGAATGGCGCCGAGAGGCGGCGGCGCGCCGAATGAGGCGGCGCGCGGCGCTGCCGGCGGAGTAATACGCGCAGGACGGGAGCAGCGGCGGTGGAAGGACAGGCGGCGTAAATGTGGGCGAGGCGGCTGGCAGGCGGCGGGGCGGCGGAATGCCCGGACGGGCGACCACCGCGCACGGGGCTCCGACGAGCCGGAATTGACTACGACGGCGAGGCACCGCGGAGTTACGGTGGGGAGGGCAAAGGAAATGGAACGGGGACGCCGTTGGCTGGGGATGCATGCAGCTGCTGCAATGTGGTGCACAGGGGATGGAGGGGGAGTGGTGTTGGGAATCTCTGCCTGTTTGTGAGGACGTAACTAGTAGCTTGAATGGCTGTAAGAGAGGTGACCACAGAAGGGCAGCAATTAGCGAAGATGGGGACGAGGGACAGAACAGGCGGTGTGTACTGCGAGTGCGTGGGAGATGAGCGCAAGAGTGGGTTGGTGGTCGTGTTTTTTGCCGGAGCGCAGAGCGACGGTGTGCGCGTGAGAGATGGCGAGGCCTATTTGGCGAGCGACGACACCATGGCGCGCCTTCCAAAGGATGCTGCTGAGAGTCTCGCACGTGCGGCGGCGAGATGAATGCAATATGCCGCGCGCGTCAGAGGCGCGGCGTGGGATTGGAGGCGCGTATAGCGTGAAGGTGGCGGCTAGGGCGGTGCGAGGGTGGCGGCGAGGACGGGGCGAAGCGGGGCGTTGGGCGGCGGCGAGGGGGCGCGAGGGCGGCGGCGAGGGCGGCGGCGAGGGCGGAGGGGAGGGCGGCGGGAGGCGGAGGGCGAGGGCGGAGGCGAAGGACGGCGGCAGGGCGCGGCGAGGGTGGCGGCGAGGGGGCGGCGAGGGCGCGCAAGGGGGCGGCGAGGGCGGGGCGAGGCGGCGGGAGTGCGGCGGCGAGGGCGGCGGCGGAGGGCGGCGCGAGGCGGCGGCGGCGAGGCGGCGGCGAGGACGGGGTGAGGAGGGGCGAGGACGGGGGAGGACGGGGGAGACGGGGCGGAGGGCGGAGCGGGAGGACGGAGCGAGGACGGGGGAGGACGGGGCGAGGAACGCGGGGCGAGGACGTGGGAGGACGGGGTGAGGATGGGGTGAGACGGGGCGGTTACAGGGCAATGGCCGAGCGAACGCGTGCGTCACCACGAAGCGGCGCGAGTCTACTGTGAGGCTGGCGTTGGCGCATGCGTGCATATATTTGCAGACTGCTGTGAGAATATCGTGACTCTATATTCAAAGAGACTGTGTCACAGTGGTGACGCTTTAGACTCAGTAGCTAACAATGTTGCTACGCGTAAATCTATTCTCTTAGTGGGACTTGCAAGTATACTCTGATGTACGGCAATACACGCAATGAACCAAGGGAAGATAAAATAATTTAGTGAAAATTGGATGGTGGTTTCTGAAGACGTCGCTATCTAATTGCATGGAGTAAAATAATTAAATAAACACAAAATTCAATTAAACATTTCAACCGTGGTGAAGTGTAAGTATAATAAATAATTATGCAAGATTTGGTCATATTTTATGGAGCATCATCATCTTGTCGTATGATAAGACATATGTGAAGATATTTGACTCAATGTTTAGAAATGTGTTGACCTCATATTATTATGATAACAACAAATAAAAGGGGTTTTGTCTATATAGAATATTTAGTACGATCTGCGATTACACGATAAAATTTCGGCTAACACTAATAATTCTGTAAACTGATAATTCTGGTAAACTGAAAAAGTCTACAGATTATTATTTCCTTTACACTTCAGGATTACATAATAATTATTACAAAAACTATTTAAGATGCAATTACTTCTTGAATGCCTTTTACGTGATCCTGAAGTATTTATTCTTGTTCTTTTGTTTTATATTATATATTTAATATTGAAATTTGCTTGAATTTTAATGGTATTATTACTGTTTAACTTTGTATTCATTACTCAAGTTCTTTTCATAACTTCACGACTTGATTATGCATGGTTTGTTTTGTATTTGAAAAACAGAGTATTTTGTGTTATGAATCAATTAATTTTATTAGACTTATGGAATCTGGCAAATGAGAACTGTTCAATAGTCTATTTAGATATCTATAATATCAAGCTATGACTACTCAAATGGAATCTGGATACTAAATCTAACCTTAGTAAGTGTTAATAAATAAAGACTACAGATACACAACATGGTATATTATTCCAAAACGCTCATTTGCTGTTTTCATTAGGCCTAATTCAATTCAACTTCACAAATGAAATGTATGTGCGATGTATCTTTCAAAATATATATGTGTATCAATTTAGTAATGTCCAAATACCAGGATATGTGAATAATATTTTTAGTATTTAGTAATAATAATAATTAATAATAATAATAATAATAATAATAATATAATAATAATAATAATAATAATAAAATAATATGAATTCATCAATAATTTTTTTTTCTTGGTTAACGAATGTATACTACTTTATGTAATTTTTGCAATATGTAAATCATGCGTCTTCAAAATCAAGTGCCAAACACAAATAAGTGTGAACATTTTATCATTCGCCGAAGATTTCGGAACGCGTGCCGGGGAGTAGAGAGATCGCTGCGCCCAGCGAAGAGGCTGACTCAACGCTGGGTTTGTCATAACGGGAACTGGGTTTTGCCCCGCGCTTAACTTTAACTTACCTTTAAGGAGATTGCTGAAAAGTGGTGTCCTTCGCTTGATGGTATTCTTGACCTCCGGGAACATATTCTGATTACCCTTTGAAGTAATCTCGAAGAATTGCTGCTATTGTTTTCTTCAATAGAGGCTGTTTGCGCGAGAACGCGTAAATATTTTCATAGAGATTGTTTGTTAACCTTGCGAGATTTCTTTTCACCTTCACTTGTGCAGGGCATGATCACTTTCGACACTTGTTTTCAATTAACATTCCATGAGTGAAGTTTCCATGCCAGTTAAAGTTGTCTACCGTATGGAATATTCACGCCGGAATCACTAACCCCTGGGTTGACAAGCCCTGGAACCAGGGCTCGATAACGTGGAGGAGCAGGCGCATCATTTGGGAAAGATAAAATTGTGCAACGCGGTACTACATTTCGAAGATTTATAGTTATTAACGTAGATAAACTGCAATGTAGTATAAATAATTCTCAAATTGATGTATTGTTTGTTTCGCAAATGTGGAACACAAACAATATGACAAGAAATACTTTCAATTCTGTTTACATCAAATAAGAGGTTCTGTTGATACACAAGGGTCTAAAATATATGTCCTCCTATTAGCATAATGTGTATTTTTCGGGGACAAAGTGAGTTAATATCAAATTGGGTTATCGCACGGATCACGAAATTCTCTCAAATACACAATTTTTTTTTATAAATAGATATCTGCAGTGTAGAAGTGAGTCGTGATACATACTGAATTGCTACATTATTTCACTGGAGTAATGATGGTCTAATTGGTTCTTCATTTTGAAAATATCCAGATTTATTGCTTTATTTGCGCTGAAGATTGTGTAATATCATTTATTTATTAATAATTTAAACACTTTAATAATTAAAAATAAAATGTAATCGAATTATAGGTTAATGGTATACGATATTCAAACAATGTAAAGTAATATACGTGAAAAATCGTAGATTTTTTCGCCAGAAAAATAATTAAAACGTGTGTAACAAATCATTTGCACAGATAGTTGGCTAGTTCATTATTGCGTGGTCTTTCGTCCTTACTTGCTTAGAGCTGACACTCCTGCAGTGCGGCGAATCCCTGCGACGGGCGACGCCGACGGCCTGACCTCGGGGCCTGGCTGTGAGTCCTCCGACGTCGCTCGTCGCGCCTCGACGCACGCTGCGATGGCGCCGACGCTCCCCTCCCTCAGCGCACGCGGCGGTGCGTCGCGACGCGCCTCGGCGACACATAACAACTAATCTTTGGGTAGAAAACTCAGGGACGGTTCGCTCTGGAGGGCCAGTTTCTGGTGGTCTTTGGGGAAGCGAGAAGTACAGAGTCTTCTGTGACATGCCATCCTGGTTACGAAAGTTTTGTTATAAAAGGTAAACCAATTGTCTGGTTTTGATGTTGTACCTGAAGATTAAACGGTGTCATCGGTTCGCTACATGCGAAATGCCACTGCATATTATGTTACGTTTATGGTGCATTGGCGACAAAATGTTTGAATTAGTTAACAGTTTCCACAAACGCATGAATAAGAAAATGAGCCGTAAACAGGGATGTGTAGTAAAATACAAGCGAGAGTTGGTATTTCGGGGATAAAATGATTTCACTTAAAATACGTTAGTTTGCATTCGTCTTAACTCTTCTCTCATCATATTAGATGCATATGTGAAAATGAGTCGCGATGAATTCTGTTTATTGAAAAATATTCACTTCTATGAGGGGAAAATTACAAATATCTTTCTGCCTCTCGTTTAAAGCATGTACACAGTCTTTTCGCAATCAAAGGCAAACTCATGCCTTTTTGAAGTCCTTCAGAAATAACTTATACATGGAGCAGGATATTTTTTCCATATTTTTCGATATTTTTGGTTTCCATTAAAAAAATAAACACTGTGCAAATAGAGGTCTTACATTTATAGCTTTAATAGGTTATGCTTTGTTTATTACTTATGCCACAGTACTATAAGAAGGTACGGTTTTCAAAGAAATAACTTGTATTCCATTTCATTCATAGTAGGCAATAGACAAACACGTCAGAATGATGCACGTCTCAAACTCAAAAAGTGGACACCATGAGTCAATAGTCTGTATGTTGCTTTTTTTTTCTCTCTCCAAAAACTGCAAATACAGGCATATCGACCCTTTTTGTTCACTTAAAAACGCCGAGAATGAAGAAATAGTCTGTACGTTTCATAAATATTTCGAGTACACATTAGAGGATAACATATAGAAGCTGTTATATCCATCATTCGAGTTCGTTACAGACCGCTGGGCGCGCGTGTTATTCAGACACAGAGTTGTTCTTCACAGCGCACTAGTGTTAGGCGACCACCAGCAGAGACACACGCAAATATTAACGTAGAGGTGCGACGAGCGGTGGTGCGCTTGGCCCGTGCTGCATTGCGGCTGGATATTAGCCTGCAACAAGGCAAAGGAGCCAAAAGAAATCCGCTTCCGGACAGGCGAATCGCCTGGCGCGCTTCGTCAACGGAACGCAACACTAATTTAAACCGTAGTGCTTCGAGGTCATCGCCTGGACGGAAAAGGGGGAAAAAAAAACCCCCTCACTGTCACCCTATCGGGAGGTTAGTTTATGATTACTTTTTGTATGCGGAGCTCCCGATTGGATGCAATGTCACCTTAACTTCAGCTCGTTGAACTTGCAATGACGCTACGTTTCCAGTCGGATTATGTATTGATTAAAAAACAGATCATCTTTTCATGGTCACGAGCTGAAAGGAGGAGGAAAACACTGTCACCAATTGGTAGCTGCGTTACGGCGTAAAGTTTTGCTTATTGAATCCCGATTTGATGACATTGTCCTCTAGCTGCAACCAGGTAGTGACTTTCAAGTGTCAATACGTTAAATGGAGTTACAACATCGATTAAACAGTAAGAGCTTTTAAAATATGGAGCTGGGCAGAAAGGGAGGCATTCTTAAACACATCGGGAGTTCTAGGACTTTGAGTTTCGGTATTGGAAGCTCTCGATTGATGACAATGTCCATCTCTCCTTATCAAATCATGATTCAAGTGCCACTGGTTTAAGTGGGAGTACATTCTTCGATTAAAAATAAGTTTTAAGATCACGTGGCGGACAGAAAGGGAGATGTCACCCAATACGGGAGCTTTCGTTAACGACGGTTTGGTATTGAAGCTGATTGGAAATGACAAGTCCCTTCCTCTCAGAATTGTGACCTTGGAAGTGCACTGCGTTTAAGTCTGAGTACCTATATATTTTCCGATTAAAAACAATAAGTCTTTCAATTATCATGAGTTGGTCAGGCAGAGGAGACACTTTCATTTAATAGTGAGCATCGCTGAAATAATAATCTTGATTTCATTCAATAGTGAGGCATTTTGTAACTAATGAACTTGAATTAAACAGTTTTAATCGGAGTTAAATCGGCTTGGACTTCGGACGCTCGCATGCAAGGTACATGCGACTAGAAGAAATTGAGCATTTTTCAATGTTTCAGGAGTGATAATGGGTTTGCAGAATGAGTAATTGTCATTATGCTAATATATTCATGACGCTTCTTCTGAATTTTTAATTGGATTTGTGTTTCTTTCAATCAGTTAAAAACAACTCAATTATCTACGAATTAACCATGTGGTTTTCTTTGCGTGTAATCGGGGCTACGATAGATACATGGCTCTATAAACAATCTAATCGTCTTCATGGCAGGTTTCCTACAGTCTGATATGAAATATTGTTAGTATGTTGTCTCTCTGCATAAAGGATTTCGAAGATTTAAAAGCATTATTTTGCAAAAATTTTCAGTAAAATTTTGTCATTCAGAGTTTGCAATTATCCATAACTGAAGGGTTTCGGAGCAGCGTAATTATAAACATAATTTTCTCACAACAAGGCATTCGAACTTGTCCACTTAGACGTTTTTACTAAAAATTAAGCATTGTGAGAAATGCTGAACAAGCAAAGATACAAAATTTGGGAATTACACAAAATTAAAAGAAATGATTGAGAAAGTCACAATACAAGACATTTCTTCTGAATTTACATGAAGCTGTAATTTCTTCGGTATAAGAAATTCGGGAAATTAATGTTGCTCCGAGCCGCATTTGAAGAACTTTTACTTTAAGGTATTTTTTAAAATTTTGGCAGAGACGGAACTATTTAATTTTTTTCAACTTCTTTGTATTCTGATTTGGAAGGAACACAAAACGCTTAAACGCGTGCAGCAATTCTTAAAAAAACATAGTGAGTTTTGGCTTTGTCTTGCACCTTTTAACAAACACAGCAGAATAAGAGGTTCAAAATTTTGTTATTACAAACTATATGAACAAGTAAATGTATAAAGTATGACTTATTAAGGTGTAGTGATTTTCGAATCACATATATTTGAAGAAATTATTGGTTCTGGTAATCTATGTAAGAAGCCAAAGGAGGGACAAGTTAAGAAAATTTATCGGCAATGACGATACACTGGGTTGAAAATCCGACTAAGAAGAATGACATGGGTCAAGAATATTTTTCAAAGTTTAGTTGTTGTTACTATCTCTCTCCAACAAAAAAAACCAAAAGAAAAAAAAAAAAAGCGTTGCCAACGGCCCAACCGACCCAAACGCGTGCTCGACAGCATTGGTGCCAAAAAAAAAAAACCGAAGAGACAAAAACTAAACAGCGTGCAGAAAAAAAAAAGCAAAAA
>BOPP01000051.1:6194409-6227064 GCA_017312745.1 Gryllus bimaculatus | reverse complement strand
CACGCACCAAGAGAGAGATAATGTTTGCGTGAGTGTGTGGAAAAATGAAGACTGAGCAGCAAATAATTGCTGTCTGACGGCACTCCAAAAACTGAAACTTGATTCTTTCCTCGAGACGCATGATGTCGAGCTTGTCGTAAGCAGAAACGCCTGCGTACGATAAATTCATCGGTACCACTGTGTGAAAGAAGAAGAACATACGGAATGTCAATATTTACTTTGGCCAGTCAAATGTCGTCTTTGATTTGATTTTTTATACAATTAATAGTAATAAGAAGACAATTATTTCCTCCTCACGTGCAGCAGACATCTTTAGAGCGCACCAGATGTATGCCGTATGCGAAATCATAATTAAATAGTAAGTTATGAGGGAGAGATATCGCAAAATTCAAGCACTATCGCTGTGTTATTTCAATATCTTATAGTTATTCAAGGCAGAGTGTCGCATGCAAAGTTCAAACAAAAATTAAAAAGAATGACTATATATGCTCGCAACATTCATATTTTGTTACTATAGTCTTACATTCAAAGGTAGCACTTCAGTGAGTTTAAAAATATATTAAGATTGCTTTTACCAATTTTTGGCTCAGAGCATCAATTGATGTTGAACAGTATTGTTTCGACACTAGCTAGATAGCTGTCGAATTCTAAATTGCATCTGAACGGAGAATTGCTAGCGCCGGCTGTTTCTGGATCGGATAGTTTCAATGATTTTATGGATTTAAACTAGGCAATCCGGAGAAGATACAGACTAACGAGTCCATGGATCACGCAATGCTTCTCTTTATCTTCCGCTTGTCTTTGCTCATCTGCTCTCGCCACACATTACTGACACAGCACACAGAACACTACTACACTAGCACGTGACAGCGCGGGAGATGGTCGGGAAGTTTTAGCTTGTCCGTATGGGTCTGTGTCCCTGGCGGGTGAGGGAAAACTACCAGCCGACGATAAGGTCGGGCGGATTACACCCAGGCAGGAAGTCAACCGCACGTCCAGAGAACACAAAAGTTGCAGTCCATTTACGGGTCTAATTACAGTCAGGTGACGGTGCCGAATTTACTAAGTAGTTCCGCAGACGCTTTCGTCAGTGGGGCTCTCGGCCGCCCACTGCGCTCCGGTCTATCGGCGCGGTCATTACGCCGGAGGAGCGTCGGGCTGGGCCTGGCGGGGCCTGAGGGCCGGTTCCCGCTGCGGCGGCTGGCGCGCCGCTAGAGTCGGGGGGGCGGGGCGGGGCGGGGCGGGGGGCAGGGCGGGGCAGGCCGCTCGCGGGCGGGCGGGGCGGGGCGGGGCGGTGCGCGGGGCGGACGGGGGGGGGACGGGGCGGGCGGGCGGGGGCGGGCGGACGGGGCGGGGCGCGGGGGGCGGACGGGAGCGGGCGGGTTGCGGGACGGGCGGGGCGGGCGGGTGGGGCGGTGGGGGGTGCGGGGGCGGGCGGGGATTGTGATTCGGGCGCCAGCACACTACCGGTGAATTTGTCTCCGCGTAGGACGGGTGGAGGGGCTGCGGGGGCCAAAATCGTGGGGCTGCAGGGTGAGGTTGTATGGGGACAACTGCGAGAGATGTCATATCTGGCCTGTGCGAAAGGTGGATGAGAGAAAAGAGGCGGAACCGAAAGGACAGGGGAGCGGAAACGTGGTGAGTGAGATGAAATGAAGGAGATGATTGTGAAAGTACAAAGAAGTGAAACGGGTACAGTAATTACTTTAAAAGGAGATGAACACGTGGAAAACAGATAATAATACTGTAATGGATGAGGTAATACTGAAAAAAATCGGAGTTGTATTGCATATTTGTCGTTGAGGTTAGGATAAGCGAATTCTGTCTATAGAATATGTTGACCGGTAGGTGGCGTTTTGAGCGCACAAGAATGATAATAAAAGATCGAGATAAAATGCTAACATATAGAAAGATGGACAACTTACAGAAAAAATTAAAAGCTAAAGAAAAGTAGATATTTCAAACTGGAATTCCAGAGCAATGTTTGATGGTGAAGATAAATGTATGGAAGAGCGGGCGGAGGGAGACGGTAACTGAGATGGGGGCGTAAGGATACAGCAGTGGACGGTAGAGATAAAAGAAGCGGGAGCTAGGGAATAGAGCAGCGGGTGGTAGGAATTGAGTTGCAGGTTGTAAGAAATAGAGCGTCGAGGTAGGACGGGAGATGTTGAGGCCAGTGCGACAGAATGGGGAGTGGGAGGAAGGGATAGTGCCAGCGTACGGCCGAGAATTGGATAGGTGGCATCGACGGTGCGGTGCGGAAGCCTGTGCGCGGGTAGGGTGAAGACGATAGTGCGAAGGTGGTGCGGGGAGTCGGCATGGGTGGCGGGTATTCGGTGCGCGTGGCGAAGGGAGGGGGGTAGGGACGTCATGCGAAAGTCAAAGCGAAGGAGAGGAAAAAGGGTGGTGGGCGTACGTAGGCGGTGTGAAGAGAGGCAAAGGCGAGGACAGTGCGGGGGTGAAGGAAAGGGCCAGCATGGAGGTGCGGGGCGCGATGGAAGGGGAGGAAGGGTAGTGATGGATGCGGAGGTGAGGGTCAAGAGAGGGAGAAGGGGAAGGCAGTACGGTGGAGGCAGGTGCGCAGGTGGAAAGAGAAGGGCGGGCAGTGGAAGGCGGATGCGAAAAGAAGGGAAAGAGGCGTGCTGTGGGGAAGCGGGTGAGATGAGAGGGAGAAGGGGTGTTGGGCGTTGCGGAAGCGAGCGCGAAGAGGGGGGGAGGGAAAGACATGCGGAGGGTGGGAGGAAAGCGACGAACACTGCGGGGCGGGCGCGGGGAAAGGAGGAAGGTGTGGTGTTCGGTGCGGTGGGGAGCGAAGAAAGAGACAAGGGAGGGCAGTGCGGATGTCGATGCGAAGGAGGAAGGGCGTGCGGTGCGTAGTGTGTGACAGAGGAGAGAAAGGGGGAGGAAGTGAGAAGGGTTGAAGGAAAGGGGCGAGCATCTGAGGAGCGAGTGAGAAGGAAGGGGAGGAAGGTGGTGTGGAGTGGTCGTGCGGAGGAAGGGGCGAAGAGAGAGGCGAAAGGGAGGCAATGCGAGGGCAGGTGCGCAGCGTGGAAGAAAGGGGCGGGGACTGGGAATGCGGGTGGGAAAGTGGGTGAGATTGAATAATGAGAAGGGGTTTCGGAGGCGTGTCGTGTGGTGCGTGGGCGCGAGAAAGGCATTGTCGGTGGGTTCGGGTGCGAAGGGCGGGCGCGAAGAGCGGGGGAGGGCGAAGAGAGAGGGAAGGGGGAGGGGCAGTGCAGAGGCAGGTGCGCAGGGTGGAAGGAGAAGGGTGGGAAGTGCGAAGGCGGATGCGAAGGGAGGCGCAAGAGGGGTGCTCTCGGGAAGGCGGTGAGATGGGAAGGAGAACGGGTGAGGGCGTTGCAAAGGCGGTGCGAAGAGAGGGGGAAGGTTGCGGAAGGCGCAGGGAGTAGAAAATAGGGCGTGCTGCGGGGAAGCGGGTGCGATGGGAGGGAGAAGCGATGGTGGGCGTTACGGAGGGGCGGGGGAGGGAGGCGCGTGAGCGGAAAGCGCCGAGCGGGGCCGCGGCGCAGGAGGCGCGCCGGAATGGCGCGGAGAGGCGGCGGCGCGCCGGAATGAGGCGGCGCGCGGCGCTGCCGCGGAGTAATAACGCGCGGACGGGAGCAGCGGCGGTGGAGGACAGGCGGCGTAATGTGGCGAGGCGGCTGCGCAGGGGCGGAGGCGATGCCCGGACGGAGCGACCCACCCGCCGCACGGCGCTCCGACGAGCGGAATTGACTACGCGCGAGGCACCGCGGAGTCGGTGGGGAGGAGAAGGAAATGAACACGGGGCGCCGTTGGCTGGGGATGCAATGCAGCTGCTGCAATGGGATCACAGGCTGAGTGGAGGGAGTGTGTTTGGAATCCTACGTGCACTGTTCCTGTGAGAGAGGTAACTAGAGATTGACAGTGGCTGTAAGAGAGGTGACCACAGAAAGAGAATTAGCGAAGATGGGGCGAGGACAGACAGGGGATGTGTATGCGAGTGCGTGGAGATGAGGCGCAGAATGGCGTTGGTGGATCGTGTGCCGAGCGCGAGCGACGGTGTGCGCGTGAGAGAGTGGCGAGGCTATTTTGGCGAGCGACGACCCGCTGGCGCGCCTTCAAACGCGATGCCTGCTGCCAGAGGTCTCGCAAGCTGGCGGCGGGAGATGAAAGGCAATATGCGCGCGCCGTCAGAGGCGCGGCGTGGATTGGAGCGGCGCCGTATAGCGTGAAGGTGGCGGCTAGGGGCGGTGGCGAGGTGCGGGCGAGGACGGGGCGAGGGGGCGGCGTGGGCGGCGGCGAGGGCGGGGCGAGGGCGGCGGCGAGGGCGGCGGCGAGGCGGAGGGAGGGCGGCGCGAGGCGGAGGCGAGGGCGGAGGCGAGGACGGCGCAAGGGCGCGGCGAGGGTGGCGGCGAGGGCGGGGCGAGGGCGGCGGCAAGGGCGGCGGCGAGGCGGCGGCGAGGGCGCGGCGAGCGGCGGCGGAGGGCGGCGGCGAGGGCGCGGCGAGGGGCGGCGAGGGCGGCGGCGAGGACGGGGTGAGGACGGGCGAGGACGGGCGGAGGACGGGGCGAGGACGGGGCGAGGGCGGAACGGGACGGAGCGAGGACGGGGCGAGGACGGGGCGAGGACGGGGCGAGGACGTGGCGAGGACGGGGTGAGGATGGGGTGAGGACGGGGCGGTACCAGGGCAATGACCCGAGCGAAACGCCGTGCGTCCACACACGAAGCGGCGCCGAGTCTACTGTGAGGTGGCGTTGTGCGCATGCGTGCATATATTTGCAGCTGCATGTGAGAATACTCGTGACCTCTAGTATTCAGAGACCTGTGTCACAGTGGTGACCTTTAGACTCAGTAAGCTAAACAATGTTGCTACCGCTAAATCTATTCTCTTAGTGGGACTTGCAAGTATACTCTGATGTACCAATACACCAATGAACCAAGGGAAGATAAATATTTAAGTGAAACATTGGATGGTGGTTTTCTGAAGACGTCGCTAATTAATTGCCCTTGGAGTAACAATAAATTAAATAAACCACAAAATTCCAATTAAACATTTTCAACAGTGGTGAAGTGTAAGTATAATAGAATAATTATGCAAGATTTGGTAATATTTATGGAGCATCAATCATTTGTCGTAATGATAGACAATCCTGTGAAGATATTGACTCATGTTTAGAAAATGTGTTGACTCATTTATTATGAATAAACAACAAAATAAAAGGGGTTTTGTACTATATACGAATATTTAGTACGACATACTGCGAATTACACAGTATCAAAAAATTTCGCTAAACACTAATATTCTGTAAACTGATAATTCTGTAAACTGAAAAGTCTACAGAATATATTATTTCCTTTACACTTCAGGATTACCTAATAATTATTTACAAAAACTATTTAAGATCAATTACTTCTTGAATGCCTTTTACCGTGATCCTGAAGTATTATTCTTGTTCTTTTGTTTTATATTATATATTAATATTGATTTGCTTGAATTTTAATGGTATTATTACTGTATTAACTTTGTATTCATTACTCAATACTTTCATAAACTTCACACTTGATTTATCATGTTTGTTTTGTATTTGAAAAACAGAGTACTTTTGTGTTAATGAATCATTAAATTTTATTAAGACTTATGAATCTGCAAAAATGAGAACTGTTCAAAATAGTCTATTTAGATCATCTATAATATCAAGATATGACCTCCTCAAATGGAATCTGGATACCTAAATCTACCTTAGTAAGTGTTATAAATACAAAGACTACAGATACACAACATGGTATCATTATTCCCAAAACGCTCATTTGCTGTTTCTCAAAATAGGACTAATTCAATTCAACTTCACAAATGAAAATGTATGTGCCGATGTATCTTTCAAAATATATAATGTGTATCACATTTAGTAATGTCCAAAAATACCAGGATAATGTTAGAAATAATCATTTTTAGTATTTAGTAATAATAATAATAATAATAATAATAATAATAATAATAATAATAATAATAATAATAATAATAACAATAATAATGAATTCCTCAAATACATTTTTTTCCTGGTTAACGAATGTATGCTACTTATGTAATTTTTCAATATGTAAATCATGCGTCTTCAAATAACGCCAAACACAAATAAAGTGTGAACATTTTATCATTCGCCGAAGATTCGGACCGCGTCGCCCGGGGAGTAGAGAGATCGCTCGCCCAGCGAAGAGCTGACTCAACGCCTGGGTTTGTCATACGGGAACTGTTGCCGCGCTTAACTTACCTTTAAGGAGATGCTGAAAGTGGTGTCCTTCGGCTTGATGGTATTCTTGTCACCTCCGGAACATATTCTGATTACCCTTTGAAGTAAATCTCGAAGAATTGCTGCTATGTTTTCTTCAATAGAGCGCCTGTTGCGCGAGACGCCGTAAATATTTCCATAGAGATTGTTGTAACCTGACAGAGATTTCTTTCACCTTCACTTGTGCCAGGGCATGTCACTTTCGACACTTGTTTATCAATTAACATTCCATGAGTGCAAAGTTTCATGCCAAGCTTCAAAGTTGTCTACCGTCATGGAATATTCACGCCCGGAAATCACTACCCTGGTTGACAAGCCCCCTGGACACCAGGGGCTCGATCACTGAGGCAAGCAGCGCATCATTGGCGAAAGATAAAATGTGCACCCGGTACATACATTTCGAAGATTTATAGTTATTCAAACCTAGATAAACTGCAATGTAGTATAAATAATTTCTCAAATTGATGTATTTTTGTTTCGCAAAAATGTGGAACACAAACACAATGACAAGAAATAACTTTCAAATATCTTGTTACATCAAAATAAGAGGTTCTGTGATAACACAAGGGTCTAAAATATATGTCTCCTATTACATAATGTGTAATTTTTCGGACAAAGTGAGTTAATATCAAAATTGGCGTTTATCGCACGGATCACGAAATTCTCTCAAAATACACAATTTTTTTTATAAATAGATATCTGCAAGTGTAGAAGTGAAGTCGGTGAATATACTGAATTGTACAATTATTTCACTGGGAGTATGATGGTCTAATTGGTTCTCTTCATTTTGAAAAATACCTTCAGATTTATTGCTTTATTTGCCGCTGAAGAAATTGTGTAATATCATTTATTTATTAATATATTTACACTTTAATAATTAAAAATAAAATGTAATCCGAAATTATAGAGTTAATGGTATCACCGATATTCAAAACAATGTAAAGTAATATACGTGAAAAATCGTAGATTTCTTTCCGCACAATCGAAAAATAATTAAAACTTGTGTAACACAATCATTGAACCAGATAGTTGGCTAGTTCAATTATTGCGTCGGTCTTCGTCCTTACTGCTTAGAGCTGACACTCACCTGCAGTGCGCGAATCCCTGCCGACGCCGACGCCGACGCCGACCTCGGGGGCCTGGCTGTGCAGTCCTCCGACGTCGCTCCGTCGCCGCTCGACGCCACCGCTGCCGATGGCGCCGACGCCCCTTCCCCTCCGCCTCCAGCGCCACCGCCGGCGGTGCGTCGCGACGCCGCATCGGCGACACATAACCACCTCACTCTTTGGGTAGAAAACTCAGGGAACGGTTCGCTCCCTGGGAAGGGCCAGTTCTGTGCGTCTTGGGGAAGCGAGAAGTACAGAGTCTCTGTGACATGCATCCCTGGTTACGAAAGTTTTGTTATAAAAGGTAAACCCAATTGTCTGGGTTTGATGTTGTACCTGAAGAATTACACGGTGTCATCGGTTCGCTACATGCGAACAATGCCACTGCATAATTATGTTACGTTATGGACTGCATTGGCGACAAAAGTGTTTGAATTAAGTTAACAGTTTCCACACGCATGAATAAGAAAATGAGCGTATACAGGGATGTGTAGTAAAATACAAACGAGAGTTGGTATTTCGGGGATAAAATGATTTCACTTAAAAATACCGTTAGTTATCACTTCTTCTTAAACTCTTCTCTCATCATATTAGATGCATATGATGAAAAATGAGTCCGCGAAATGATTCTGTTTCTTGAAAAAATATTCACTTCTATGAGGGGAAAAATTACAAATATCTTTCTGCACTCTCGTTAAAGCAATGTACACAGTCTTTTCGCAATCAAAGGCAAACTCATGCCTTTTGAAAGTCCTTCAAAAATAACTTCATACATGGAGCAGGATATTTTTTCCATATTTTTCGATATTTTTGGTTTCACTTAAAAAATAAACACTTGCAAAATAACGGTCTTAACATTTATAGCTTTAATAGGTTATGCTTTGTTATTACATTATCCACAGTACTATAAGAACGTACGGTTTCAAAGAAATAACTTGTATTCCATTCATTCATACGTAGGCATAGACAAACACGTCCAAATGATGCACGTCTCACACTCCAACAAAAGTGGACACCATGAGTCAATAGTCTGTATGTTTGCTTCTTTTTTTTCTCTCTCCAAAACTGCAACTACAGGCATAATCGCACCCCCTTTTGTTCACTTAAAAACCCGAGAATGAAGAAAATAGTCTTCGGTTCATAAAATATTTCGGAGTACACATTAGAGGGATAACATAATACGAAGCTGTTATATCCATCATTCGAGTTCGTTACACCGCTGGGCGCGGCGTGTTACTCACGACACAGAGTTCCTTCACAGCGCACACTACGTGTTAGGGACTCAACAGCAGCAGACACACGCAAAATATTAAACAGTAGAGGTGCGACGAGCGGTGGTGCGCTTGGCCCCCGTGCTGCATTGCGGCTGGATATTCACCTGCAACAAGGCAAAGGACCAAAAAGAACATCCGCTCCGGACAGGCGCATCGCTGGCCGCGCCCTTCGTCACGGAACGCCACACAACTAATTAAACCGTAGTGGCACTTCGAGGTCATCGCCTGGACGGAAAAGGGGACACTGTCACCCTATCGGGAGCTTAGTTATGACTTACATTTTTGGTATGGGAGCTCCCGATTGGATGACAATGTCACCTTAACCTTCCAGCTCGTGACCTTGCAATGTCGCTACGTTTCAGTCGGATTATGTACTTCGATTAAAACAGTCATTCCTTTCATGGTCACGAGCTGAAAGGAGAGAGGAACACTGTCAACCAATTGGTAGCTGCGTTACGGCGTAAAGTTTTGCTATTGGAACTCCCGATTGAATGACATTGTCCTCTGCTCCAACCAGGTAGTGACTTTCAAGTGTCAATACGTTTAAACTGGAGTATACACATCGATTAAAACAGTAAGATCTTTTAAAATCATGAGCTGGGCAGAAAGGGAGGCATTTTAACCAATCGGGAGCTTCGTTAGGACTTGAAGTTTCGGTATTGGAGCTCTCGATTGGATGACAATGTCCATCTCTCCTATCAAATCATGACCTTCAAGTGCCACTGGGTTTAAGTCGGAGTACATTCTTCGATTAAAACAATAAGTCTTTCAAGATCACGTGCAGGACAGAAAGGGAGACTGTCACCCAATCGGGAGCTTCGTTACGACGTTTGGTATTGAAGCTGATTGGATGACAATGTCCACCTCTCCTCTCAGATTGTGACCTTGAAGTGCCACTGCGTTTAAGTCTGAGTACCTATATATTTCGATTAAAACAATAAGTCTTTCAATATCATGAGTTGTCAGCAGAGAGAGACACTTTCATTTAATAGTGAGCATCGTGAAATATCTAATCTTATTCATTCAATAGTGAGCATCTTTTCAACTAATGAACTTGAAATTACACAGTTTTAATCGAAGTTATAATCGCCTTCGGACTTCGAGCGCTCCAAATGGCAAGGTTACATGCGACTAGAAGGAAATTGAGCATTTTCAATGTTTTCAGGAGTCGGATAATGGTTTGCAGAATGATGTAATTGTCATCTATGCTATATATCATGACCTTTTGAATTTATATTGGATTGTGTTTCTTTCAATCAGTTAAAACAACTCAATTATCTACGAATTAACCATGTGGTTTTCTTTGCGTGTATCGGGGCTACGATAGATACAATGGCTCTATAAAACAATCTAATCGTCTTCATGGAAGGTTTCCTACAAGTCTGATATGAAATATTGTTAGTATGTTGTCTCTCTGCCAATAAAGGATTCGAAGATTTAAAAGCATTATTTCTGCAAAATTTCAGTAAAATTTTGTCATTCAGAGTTCGCAATTATCATAACTGAAGGGTTCGGAGCAGCGTAATTATAAACATAATTTCTCACAACCAAAGCATTCGAACTTGTCCATCTTAGACGTTTTACTAAAAATAAGCATTGTGAGAAATGCTGAACAAGCACGATACACAAAATGAATTACACAAAATTAAAAGAAATGATGAGAAAAGTAACAAATAACAGAGACATATCTGAATTTACATGAAGCTGTAATTTCCTTCGGTATAAAGAAATTACAGAAATTAATGTTGCTCCGAGCCCCGCATTTGAAGAACTTACTTTAAAAAGGTATTTTTTAAAAATTTTGCATGAGACGGAACTATTTAATTTTTTTCAACTCTTTGTATTCTTGATATTGGAAGGAACACAAAAACGCTTTAAACGCGTGCAGCAATTCTTAAAAAAAAACATAGTGAGTTTTGCTTTTGTCTTGCACCCTTTCTAAACAAAACACAGCACGAATAAGAGTTCAAATTTTGTTATTACAAACTAATAGTGAAAAGTAAATGTATAAAGTATATGAACTTATTACGGTGTATGATTTTCGAATCACATATATTTGAAGAAATTATTGGTTCTGGTAATCTATGTCAAGAAGCAAAGCGAGGGACAAGTTAGAAAATTTATCGGCAATGACAGATACACTGGGTGAAAATCCGACTAAGAGAATGACATGGGTCAAGAATATTTTCAAATAGTTTAGTTGTTGTTACTACAGAGTCTCTTCGATTCTAAATTATATAATATATTATTATAGTTAATAACAATAATAATGTAGTAAAAGTAATATAGTATAGTACAATTACCCAAATATACTAAAAAATCTCGAGTTTGCAATATTTTTTTTTGGAAAAGTCGCCATTCTCTGAATTCTACAGATCCTTTTTCATTCTCTGAATTCTACAGATCCTTTTCCACTGAAAGGGGTTTTCGTTACAATATTCACGCCGTATACACATGTGTAATCCTGCCCATTACATGTAATTGTGTAGGATTGCATGACCATAAAACTTGCAGTGGTATTGGAAATGTGAAGTTCGTAACCACTGATTTTGGAATTTCAATCGAGAGCACATGGCTAAACAAAAGAATGACCCAGTATCGACATGAAATTTAATTAAAAAGCGAAAGAGACTAAACCAGATTCATAAATTAATCCTGGTATTGTACGGCAAAAATAACAATAGCTTAGGCGGTTTTGTAAGCCCTACAGATTTTTTGTAATATTATAATATTAATTCACTTGTCAATAAAAAAATACATACGTACGTTCGATGCATTTCTACTTCAAATTTATGTAACAAATATTATTCAGATATTGAAATTAAAGGGTTTTCTAGAATAAACATTTATATTCAAAGAGTTTAATCTTGTTCTTACTGGTCATATTGGCCTAGCATTTTTTTATGAGGCTGATATTTTATTAGGTGTTTTTCGCTGGTAGGAATATTCCTATTATTTTTGAACAGGACTTATGTACAAGGGCTCAGCTCCTTTTGAGGTGTTTTAGATGGTGATGAATTTCACAAATACTAGTTGCGGCAAACGCAAAATCTCGGAGTTTACAGCCTTTAAGGACACAAATACACGGAGAAAGCCAGCCTATACCATGTCTGCGTCGCCCGGTCTGCCGAGAGTACGCACATCAACAGTCGCATACCAGTGCCGTTCCGGTACCCGGACAACATCGAGGGAGGGGGCTACGGTGGACCGAGAATAAATTGCCGTACAATTTTATTTAATGTATCTTATTATTACAGACAATGTGGTTAAAAATTAGAATTCTGTTAATAAAATGAGGAAAGTTGGTTTATTTCACCAGCAATCTATGCGTCATCATCTTCAGACACATTACTTTGACTAAAATGAAATTCAATTAATATTAAAAATGAATTCAGTCAGTATGAACGAAGAAGATATAGTGTAAACAGAAAAAAAATATTAGTGGAAGCTTACCTTTCATAGATACATTACATATTTATTGTTAACATGGATACTAATGCCAAGTTTAGTTATTTCAGTGAGAGCAGGAAAACCAAAGATTTCTTTCCTCATTTTCATTTACTGAAATCTAATATTTAACCTAATTATCTAAAATTAAATAGCATTTTGTGTTTACAAAAATAGGACAATCAATAGAAACTTAATACAATTTTGCATACTTAAGAACTTCTTAACTTAAAATATACTGAAAGTATACAGGTATTTAGCCACAAAAATAAATCATTTTCTGCAAGCTTGTGTTACAAATTTTCATCTATCATTTGTCGCTGTGGTCCTTTCTGCGGGGTTAGAGTCTGTTAATGCCCTTTTAAAAAAACTACACTCAAAACTGATAAGAACAAGTTCGTTTGAACATATTTTTTAGTATAACGTCTAAAATGTTAGGTCCCGGTCGAATTCTATGAACTCACCTTGACTGAAAAACTGTTTATTACAACATTGCTTAGAACGAATTATCGATATCAACGACCTCTTTTGCTTCTATTGATCTAGAAAGCGTATCGATTACAACAAACAATCGTTTATATACTTTTCTTCCACTGCTTTTGCCAACTTAACAGTACGAAGAATCGGTACTGCTCGTACAGAACAAGAGGCCCAACAAAACATAGAACGCCCTTGGGGAACTCTGAGAATGGGTAGTGTGTTAATTTTCGGGCACCCGTGGAGCTGTTGGGAAGTCTCGAAACACGTCAGTGTATGAAACGATGTGTTAAACGAAAAGTGTAGACAATTTAAGAAACAGCTCATATAAAATTCAGATTAGATTAGTAGTAGAGTATATGGAGTATTAAAATAATAATTTTAAGCAACTTATGGGTCTTTGGTCCTAATATCTATTTTCTAATATTAGTTTACTTTCTAACTGTGCATAAGTCGCAATGAGTGACAAAACATATATTACGATGTATAAAGACAATCTGTTATAACGCCCAAAATTATCGGTCTCTTCAAGGTCATTAAAACCGATTTTAACTCTAGTTCTACAACGACATTGTTGAAATACTCAACTTTCATCTACACCGACTTATACTAAAATAAAACAGTATCGTGTATATGGGCTGTATGAGAGCGTTAAAGTTTCCATCGAGCAAAGAACGATAAGTTTCCAGTTTTACGCCTAATTTGAATAGCTTTGAAAGCCTCTGATAAGCATAGAGAGGTGAAATTATCACTTAGGGTTAAGAACGGTTCTAATAATACAAATATAAACGGCGGCAAAGCAATTACTCCATACTTAAACAAAGATCGATGAAAAATCTACTCGGTCCATTGGTATGCGACTGTTACAGGGATCTATCTCAATAAGCTGTAGAAGTGCGGGGTGCGCTACAGCTTACCATTCAGCACGTGAACGGTTATGCTCTTGGACTGGGCATTGGAAGGGTTGCACTGGTACCGGCCCGAGTCAGAAGGCTTGGCCTTCTGGATGAGCAAGAAGCTGGTCGTGGTGTCCCCCTTCTCCGTGATGACGCTCACCCCGCCGCGCGGGGAGTCGTAGCTGATGATCTGGAACAAGGAATCACATCATATTGGTGAATTTGTGTGCGATTGCATTGGATAAAGTATTTGGGTACGTGTGATCATTACCCCTTTTGACATAAAGGATACCCGAATCAGTACTTACAATATTTACATGACGTCTATAATACTCGTAATACTGATTTAAACGTGTATCCGAATACTAAAATAGTATAAAGCAGATTTTAAAAAAAAGGATATTTGTTTCGCAAGAACATACGTTTTAGGACATTCCACAACGCAGATATACACGCAAGTATCTATCAATTAGTGCGTCCGTCATCGTTAAGATGCTCAGAGCGTATTCAAGTTTAACCGGCCAATGATGTAGACAGTCACTACTCAACTGGTGTAATCTAATTAGTTGTTGTATTTACACAGGAATCCATCCTAGAAATATACCATTCGTGAATTAACATTTGCGTAGCCTATTTTTACTTTAAGTAGATGCTTGAATGTACCACATACATCACGTTTACAAAATACCTATCGAAATACGGCACCGCTGATGCTTTAAACTGCTTTAAAATATTTTCTTGTGTTGAAAATTTCTACTGCAAAACGCCATAGGTAAGCGAATTACATTTGCCTTTATTATTGGCATATTTCGGTATTCGTGAACAAATATTGACGTTAGATTTCGTGTGCTGTATTAAGAAATTATTATTAATTGCATTTCAAAACTTATTTTCAAGTGCAGTTATGACCGTTATAATTTCAATTTGAATTTAAAACCGTGTTTAACCAAACAACTTCGCCAGAGGCATTGGAAGGGAATCAAGTCACTCCTCACCGCCCGCATCCACGTGGGGCATGTGGGAGATCGGGAGCCCCATTAACGCGAAACAGGTCACGCGAAGCACCTCTCTTGTGACTGTTTCACGGAACGTGCTTCGCCCCATGCACTCTGCCCCTGCGCCTCTTAATGCTGCAGTCATTTGTTGTTTTTTTTGTTAATACAGCGTTCCAATCGGAGGTGACTCCGCATGGCCACACACCACTCCGTTCCCCCACCCCCACCCCCTCGCCCCGCTGCCTGCTTTCCGCGCCGCGAAGCCGTCGCCCCGAATTATGGAAGCTTTTGTCATGCAAAAGCGCCCGCCCATTTGCTGGAGGAGGGGATGGATGGGGAGGCAGGGGTTGAGGATTGACGGGTGGGGGGTGTGGGAGAGGGCAAGGATGGGGTTACGTGCAGGAGAACGGCGGAGTGATTGAAGGGTGACGAGAGGACAACAATTCATGGGTGGCGACGTGCTGGTGATGGGAGTGACGGCGATGGTGAAAGCGTTCGTGGTGGTGATGGTGTGGAGAAAGTGATGGAGGTGCAGTTGATGGCAATGATGTTTACGGCGATGTTTGTGGTGGGGTAGTGGAGCTGATAGTGATGAAAGTTTTTGTAGTGATATTGATGGTGATCGTAGGATAAGTGTGAATAGGTTGACGAAGGGTTTGGGTTGGACCGAGCGTATATATGAGATGATGATTCAAAGGACAATAAAGGAAGGTGACAAGATGACGAAGACGGTGTGAGTAAAGGTGAAATTGGAATGAGTGAGAATTGAGAGAGCAAAAAGTGTGATGTGGTTGAGGAAATGGTGTTGAGGGGGACACGTGTAAATCTGCGAATGGGTGATATGAACGTTTGAAATTCAATGAAATTAATTTCGAAAAAGTTTTGATAATACACTCAGGAGTTTTTCACAAATTAATAAACACCGGTCTGGATATTCAAGTTTTTTAGTTCCATCGTGAAGGAAGTTCTTTGACTACGTTTGAAGGAAAAATGAAAGATTGAAACATTCCCTATATTTGTAGTACAAGGGTTTCTAAGTGTCTGATTCTGGCATCGTTTATCTGTCTAACGGTATTTTACGGTCTACCAAATGAATACGAAGAAGAAATAAGAAGCAGAGAAGAAACGTTTCACAAAGATGTAACCTCGATCGTTCATCTTAGCCTTTTTATGCCATTTGTTTTTGCTATCATATTTCTTGTTCCATGAATGATCACTGTCAAGAATTCAAACCAAAGATTGTAATTATAATGTTGTTTGTGTAGTAAATAATTTCACCTTGACGCAACTACAGAGTGCAACCGAGAAAGAGATTATGTGGCTGATTCTCCAACATGGCATTGAACGGTGGCGATGATATCAATAGAAATGGCGAGTCCGAAGTTAGAAGGTAAGTAGTATCAAGCAAAAGGAAATGAGCAAAGCAGAGACATTTGGACGGAGAGAATAGGGGAAAGCAAGGGCGGTGAAGGGGAAAATCTGAAATTAGACAATAAATATGAAAAAAAAAATTATTTTACAGCTATCATTTATAGCTAGATAAAACGGTGTGAGAGACGAAAGTGCAACATAGCTGCACATGAATATATTTTGCAATGTACACGTCAGAGAATCTTACGAACATTTTGTGATAACAACAACAAACAAGACAGGGGTGAAACTAAGAAGCAACCATAAGAAGAAAATGGGCAATGCTCGTGATAAAAGCAACGGCAAGGGGAGTTAAAGTGGAAGGCCTTGAGATGAAAACGGTAAAAAGTATTTCACCTCCCTTGAGAGGCGTGAACTGAACATTCTAAGATGCAAATGGTGGAGGGACAGCAAAGTGCAGTTGATGGCGTTGTGAAGTGAGGGTTGGTTTCTGTAATGGAAGGTTTTACAACCAACGCACACACATTCAGTTTTGTAGCAATAGGCGAAATTGCAAACAGGGTCCTCGCTCACTTTTAAACGGCCGCGAAGGTCCCTGGACGACGAGGTTGGGGACAGCGTGATGAGGGGAGACCTTCGACATTGTCACACAATGGGCCGAAAGAGCAGAAAGGTAACCATTGTCAAAACAGAATATAAAATAATGTAATAATATAAAAATAAAGAATTAACGGACAGGGAAAATAATTTAAGTAATGTAAAGAGAATTGTTATTCACTTTTGTTCTGTTCTTAAATAACTGCAATGTATATTTCACTTTGCTTCTACGAGATCCGTGTACACAAAGGTTGAGTAAGTGATGAAATAACTGGAAGAGAAACCCGAAAGAAAACTGTGCCGAACACGCTATGCCAATCAAAAAATCAATTATATCTATAGGCCAATATTTCAAATATTAAACACACGGGACGATGTCTACAGCGATAGCTCCCCTTCGTAGAATAATCGAAGTTTAAATGAAAGTATCATGGGAGGAATTGTAGCTCACCGACCGCTGCGCTACGTGAGTGTGCTGTAGGCTAAGCGACCGGCAAAGGCGGCTCAGGGCATCAATTGATGTCACTGCAGTGCCTCTGACAGAGAGAACCTAGAGTTCGAGTCCCGACGGTGGCAAGGTTTCGAAACTAGCTACAGAACTAGGTCGAATTCAGCCACTGACTGGAGGAGAATTCAAGCGGCCGGCCGCTCTGATCGGTAGTTTTCGGGGGTTCACCGACCCACACCAGGCGAATGCCGAAGCAGTAATCTAACAAACGGACCACGGATCATCCTCCTTATCCTTCCAACAACTCTTACTTACACACACACACACATACATGCACTACACTACCGTACATATCGGAAGACAGGCCAATAGCTTTGAAATTATCTTGGATGGGGGGGGGCGCTGGGGGAGATACCTAGTTGGAGAAACCCCAACCAGACTGAGGCCACGTCCAGAGACACTAATCAATCAAGCAACCGCCGTGTAGTTCAGTGCCGGCCCCACCATCCACCCAGGAATGATCACCCCGACCTCCCGTGACAAACGTACAATACACTTATTGGACTAATAATCCGGAATCACTAATCAATTGATCCACAAATTCCACTCCAATGGCCAGGGCTTTGACCACTTTCCTCCCGCGGCGGGCGGCGGGCGCTCCGGCCCGCGCCAAGGGCCGTTCGAGGAGGACTCCCGGCCCACTGCGCGCGGTGACGCGTCGCGTGTTCCTCAGGGTGAGAGGGCAGATTGGCTCCGAGCGCCGGTGAGCCCCCTTCGCAAAGTCGCCGGCAGGAGGGGAGCCCCAATCTGTTTCCGAAATCCGGGCGTAATTCAGGGAAAAAAAGCACGGCTTCCTCCTACACGAGGGAGATTTGCAAGCATTGCGGAATCTGAGGGGAAGCTGGTAGGGGGCAGAGAAGGAAGAGTGACGTTTATGGGCGGAGCGTACTCGTGTTAACATGAAACGATAAACGGTATTTATTAGTAGTTTTGACATGTTTTAACGATGTCACGAATTTATGATGATTCACGGATTCCAAGTTCCACAAAAATGTTCTATTGCAAAATATAATTTTTATGCCAGTTATATTCGTTATTATTAAATGGAAATGTACATTGAGGAACTTGAAAATCGTGTGAACTAATGCAATTTTTTACCATTCATACTATGTAATTCCTTTATGAAAAATCTGGGACTACGAATCATATCTCAATAGGATTTTTCTTCAATTCTCTTTGTTTCATAAACTAAAACGTTAATTTATTCTTGAATTTGCTTGCTCTCTGCGGACATTCATATGTATCCATTATAATAAAATATTCTTCTATTTTTCGACGTTCAATGGAATTTATAAATCATCAATTTTTATGCATTTTCAAACGCTGAAGTTGCATTCCGACATGTTTGATTATAAACACTAAGTGTAAATAAAAACGCAATAAACTCCAATTTAAAAATGGCCAATATTTATTCGGTTAGTTTTACGTAATATTGAATATTATACAAAGAGGTCTGAACAAAAAAGTTTGTATAGCTTGCAAATGCTGGTCAGCTAAATTCAGTTCTATGTTAAGAATGGAAAAAAAGATCTCTCCGTAATATACTCTACCATGGCCAACCAAAACATGCTACATAAAATTAGCAAATAAAGAAAAAAACAGGAACTCAATAATGTTACCCTCCAATGTAAAAAGTGGTTCAAATGTAAACAAAGAACCGTAAAGCAGGGAATAAAAAGAAATTAAAAAACAAAACAGGATTTTCATTTTCTTATTCTAAAAAGTAAGTATATTGAAATAAAGTGGCTGTTACTTATGTCAATGCATTATTACACATGTTTAAGATACAAACAATATTTTCTCCGTGTGCCGCGAGTTGTGCAAAATAAAAAAGTTCCTTCGGAACTGCACTGGCGGTAATTGCCAAGTTTTATAAATTTCAGGAGTTTTTGTTTATTAAATTAATTAAATGAATATACAAAAACATACTAAATTAGCTTCAATTGAAGAAACGCGAGATATTGGACTAGATGTGGAAGCTCAGTAGACATGTGTGTATGTATACGTGTATGTGTGTATGATTTTTTATAACAAGATTTATTTGAGAGGAAGGTAGAACTCTACAAAATGGATCCCGGTGTTTTCGGAGAAAGCGAGGAGCTGAGATGAGTACATAGAATCTTAAAGAGTTTTATGGAAGAGAGAAATTTGATAGTACGCGTGTGTAAAATTCTTAAAAGATATTAAGGATGGAAAGAACGTGAGTATTAAATTCAAATTATTAAATTAACATCAAAAATATTCGGAAAAAAATAATTCATTTTTTATATAAACGTTTTTAAAATTTATATTGTTTTCTTTAATTTTTGAATCTCCAAAAATAATATTTATATGTTGTTTCACAAATCAAAATAATGTTATTTTTAAAGCAATCTCACTTGCATAAATCATCTCCTTCGATATAAATTATTGCTTTTGGTTTCCAATTTTTATATCTATATGTTTGTTGTTTTTTGATTATTGTCTTTTTTGTCTAGAAAGTGGGACCTTTTGCTAAACTTCGGATTACAGGTGAATCCACAACAAACATAGTTACGCCTGGTCATGAAATATTTCTCTAAGATTCACGCCTACATTATAATCTCCATAGGAATCCTGCCATCTTACGCACCCCAAATAATTTTTTTTTCCATATTTAGAATTGACAATACGGCTGTTGATCGCTTTCATTATATGCGGCACGATAAGCATAGCAACGTGATAAGTAGAGAATTATAACGTGATGGACTAGCACAATTTTTAGGAATATAAATTGTTCTAGCTTTTGTTTCATAATGTACCAGATCTAACGCGACGTAACGGGTTGCTATAAGCATGATACTTTTGATGTTATAAAAATTTACCTTCGAAAGCCACATTTACGGATTTTCGATATGTGTATCATTCAGCTGCAATTAATTTATGACAAAAGCACATCGTGAAGGTAATAAGCTTGTTTTACATTAACCCGAATTAAATCTGGAATGTATTTATTTTCCTGGTATGAAAGGCAAAGGAAATAAAAACGATTGCAATTGGATAGCACAATCGCTTACATTAATAAACGTGTCATTGGTTTGCTATTTATAACATTTAATGTTAGTCGCCTACTGAGCATAATAAACAAACTATCGTTCTCATAACACCGGCACGCAATGATTTACAGTCTAAATGAAAATAGAATTTACAGATAATTTTTCGTCAATCCAACCAAAAAACGTTTATGGATGACAATTTAGAATTTACATGGGTAGATATTAGATTTACTACTCCATTAATAAAATAACACAAATAGTTTTTAACAATACTGCTTGTGAAATTTGCGCGATCTAGCACACACAAAGTTCTCACTTTTTCAATGAAATTTGTCTTACTATTTTCCACACCGGCCAATCATAAGCTGCAGTATATCAGTCTTGCGTAGTGGTGTGCATTTAGGAATCGCAGAAGATCGTGGTTGAATTCACGAGATATTAAAACAAGTTGAATAATACGAATTAGTATAACTAATGTTTAATGCATTCTGAAAATCTGTTGGAAATATTTTCATTCATGTGACAAATCTTAATAAACAGCCTAGTGTATTGAATACTATAATTGCATAAAATATTTCAGTAAAGGTAAAATAAGATTTTTAAAGAATATAATATATAGAAAGCTTAATTTCATTTATTTTCTAAAAAGCGTTGATACTGGGTATTGTTAAAGTATGAATAACATTTTGCACACGAGTGGATACAGTATGTTCTAGAAAATATTGTATACACTGTAAATAAAGTCAGCAATTTTGCTATATATGGACCTGTCAATGTGTAATGCATGCTGTTGATCCATCACACAAAAAGTATTACACAAACAGCATTCAATTAATGATGTGACATCGCGTTCCAAAAGCTCACCATTAATGTAAAAACAAATCGACATTTTTATTTGGTTAGATGCAGCAAAATTACATGCTGATATATACATGTTGTGAAAAGGGAAATATTGTTTGTCATAACGAATAACCCAATACCAACTGAAACAGTAATATGTTACAATTACACGATATTCTGTGATTGCAATAATTTTAAAAGTATTGAAGAAATAATACGGGTTTTGTATATACGTTTTATATAATACTTTTAAGGAAATTTGGAAGAAATATTTATTTCTAAACTTTAGGGGACTTACACTTAGTTGTCGGCATTATTCCTGAAAGTCTAATGTGCTAATTCAAATTATTCTTCCTTTTTCTATATGACAAGATTATTGACAAGATTTATTGGCGTCATGTGATCAACAAGACAATATATCACTGATGCAAACTACAACAGAAGAAGACATTATGTTTCTTTCCGAAAACGTTGGTAACCTTAAGTTATGCAGTTACAAACAGACTTTCTCCGTGTAGTGACGAATAGTATATAGAACTGCGCCTACTCCACTAGCTAACATAACCTCAATGTCTGGCAATCTAATGAAAGGTCGTGAGCATCCATCCTTTGAAGTCGCATCACAAGATCCTAAGTTTCTGAGCTGAACATTTGTTTTATGACTTGAAATTTGTTTGGTTCTGAAGCGGCAAGTCGTTATAGAATCCTGCAGAACTTCTGACAAAACATTTTAGATTTCCTTTAGGAATAAAATGCCACAAACGTACCCTTGAATGATTGTATGGTTTATTATAATACTAGTGCTCGTATGTATAATTTTGTGGTTTTTACCACGTTAATTGTATAGTTAATTACTTTCTCTAAAAGGTGAAAATAAAATGAAGGACTAGGCAAAAGCAAATGTGTAAATGTATATGTGAAAATGAAGAGAATATGCAAAACAAATTCTTATAGTTTACAAAGAATATAATTTAACCTGTTGTGAATGCCCCTTCCCTCACGCACTGTTCTACGTCACATTATTTATTATTTATAAAACATTAAAGTAAATTTACAATTGTCACATTCACGGATAAAAAACAACAATTAATTTTCAATTTAATATTTTTCTTATCTTTTTAGGCAATCAAAATATGGGAAATATGAACACGAAAATTAATCATGCGTTGCTTGCCTAAAAACGATACTACAAAACTGAAAATACAAATAGACAATCATACTAATTAAGCAATACAGTCTTTCACGGTTGGTTTCACAATTCGAATTACCTGCTGCAGATGGCGGGGAAACGTCTGGAAATAGATTTCCTATAGACCACGTCCGTCCTGCCTTGAAGGTAATTCGAATCATATTAATTACTCACCAAAGAATTTACACAAATAATTTTATTTAAATATTCATGGAAGGAGTTCATTGTTACAGATTTATCTGGAGATAAGATTCATTTAAAATATGTTTGCACAATCGTTGGTGGTCGGGGTTCGGCGGGGGTTCCCTTGGGGTGCACCAGCCTCGCTGCTCCCCGGCCAAGAGGCCCGACGCGTTCAGCGCTCGTGCCAAGCGCACAAGGGCCCTTCCAGCTAAACGCCTCGTCAGGCGGCGGTGTTGCGAGGCGGGGCACGGCGAGGGCGAGGGCGAGGGCGAGGGCGTGGGCGAGGGCGAGGGCGAGGGTGTGGGCGAGGGCGAGGGCGAGGGCGAGGGCGAGGGCGAGGGCGAGCGGCGAGGGGCGAGGGCGAGGGCGAGGCGGCGAGGCGAGGGCGAGGGGGCGAGGGCGGAGGCGAGGGCGAGGGCGAGGCGTAGGGCGAGGGCGAGGGCGAGGGGGGGAGGGCGAAGGCGGGGGGGGGGCGGGGCGGGGCGGTAGGGCGAGGGCGAGGGCGAGGGCGAGGCGGGGCGAGGGCGAGGGCGAGCAGGGCGAAGGGCGAGGCGAGGGCGAGGCGAGGGCGCAGGGCGAGGGCGAGGGCGAGGGCGAGGGCAGTGCAGGCGAGGGCGAGGCGAGGGCGAGGCGATGGGGAGGGAGGGCGAGGGCGAGGGCGAGGCGAGGGCGGGCGAGGGGCGAGGAGGGCGAGGGCGAGGGCGAGGGCGAGGGCGAGAGGGCGAGGGCGAGGGCGAGGGCGGGCGTGGCGAGGGCGGGGGTGGCGTGCCCCATCGTTCCTACGCGATCAGCGCACTTTGTCGGCCCAGGTGGGCGTGCGTGGCGTGGGCGTGGGCGTGGGCGTGGCAGTGGGCGAGCGCGTGCGCGTGGAGAGCGTGTAGTCGTGGAGATGGGGAGGGCGAGGGGCTAGGGGTGGCGTGCAGGGCAAGGCGACAGATGCGGCGATGGCGAGGGACGAACGAAGGCGAGGCTTAGGGTGTTGGGCGAGGGCGAGGGGCGAGGCGAGGCGAAGCTGCCTCCGCATGGCGGCGAGGGTGGCGCCTCTGCCGTGAGAAAGTACGCGTTCAGGAAATGAAAACGGTGTCGGCATGAGGCGATCTCATCGCAGCCCAACACAACGCCGCCGGCCCGCCGCCCGCCACCGCCGCCCCGCCGCCGCCGTCGCGGAGCGTCTGAGGCGACGAGAGCGCTCCCCGCGGCCTAATGAGAACTCACTCCCCCGCACGCGGCGCCGCGCCGCGCTCAGGATGTACAGCTGTTCGTGATACCTGCTGCTGCTGCCGCAGTGAAAACTTAAACGAACACGTCGGAGGGAGTCACAAATGGAGAGGGAAGCGAATTTAGGGTAATAGAGGGGAGGTTCTTGAGAGTTGCGTGAACTTTTTCAGTTTCCTCGAATATCTCTGCCTCACTCTCTTATGGTAATGTGCCAATATGTATTCTGAAAACGTGATGGCAGCATTATTAGGTAGCTTGTAGATACCCAAGTACATGTATCCTTGAAATTACGTGGTACATTTTAGACAAGAAATAATGAAAGAAAACAGAATAGATACACTGCTTAGTGCATGGCCTAATTTACTTTTCTTAATGTTTTAACACTTACGTTTTTTTGGTTACTTCAAAATAACATTGGTTTGCAATAATTGGTGTGTTTAAATCTGACTGAAAATCACATTCGATCATTAAATGTACAAAACCTTTACGCAAACTGTACAAAAAATTTAAAAAACATACGACTCCTGAAAATGCATCGGTAATTCAAATTTTTTTTTTAAAAGGTCGTATACGATAGTGGTAGTAATGCGTTCAAGATATACAACTGGGTGTGATGTATGCCTTATTCACTCCTGGGAGTAAACGAGGGAGGACGCTTTAGAACACCACTAACTACAGATACTAAAACAAACTAAAAATACTTTTAGATTATTAATTTCTCACGTCTAAAATGCTGCAATTTAAGCTTCAGTACTTCATTACATTTATCATATTTTTGATACTACTACTAATAATAATTTTGACATAAAAATATGTCTCTACTACATGAGTACTATTGGTTTTAGATGAATTTCTTACTGAATTAATGATTTTTACGAGACAAGTAGTAAATTAAGGAAGTAATTGTTCTGGAAAATATGAACGAGTTTAGTTAAAAGAGTAAGATTTTCAGTTGTTGTTAGGATAATGCCTACAACTAAACTCAAGTATTTTTACCACCCCGTTAGACATTTAACTTAGAACTAAATTTCATCAATTATATTATTTTAACGAATGTTTTAATTATTACTTCTCACAGAAACATATTTTATAAAATATCAGCGTATTTCACGCAACGCTCCTGTCAACTAATATATTTGGTATTTCGTTCCATCAGTTCGATATTAATTTGCGTCATAATAATTTAATTAAATTTCTACAATGCCGCGCGTCCTTTACCGTTATACATTTTAATACAAATATTAATGACCTGCAATTATTATTTAATTTCAGAAATATAGATGGACATAAAATACAAATAATTATAGCAATTTAAATTATGGAAATATTATTTCTACACAGGAGCACAGCCTGAAGTAATTTTAATATTATCTCGGCGATATGTTCAACATACTACGTAAATGCGATACATTATATGTATGGAAACACCATCTATTCAGTACATTTACATTTTTCGTATGATGTACCGAAATTCTATATTATTAATTTGTTTAGTTAAATAGGTACTTAAGTAATTTGAAATACTGAGGAATTACACACCAATTATAACGTGCATCAATTGGTTATAAGTGCAAATTATAATGAATAAAAGATACGTCAAATTTATATTTGAATGTCCAGAACTGCAGTATTCAAAATATATCTAGCGTAATGCATCTGGAGTAATTCTGTATATTATTAATACATTTATGTTAAAGAGAAACTTAAAGTATAGAACGGCATCAAAAGAGACAAGAAAATCCCATTTATATGAACACTAGGTTAGAAGAGTAATACAATTTTATAACATTGACCGATTGTATGCTTTCAAGCATTCTCTTGACTTAACACGTGGAATGGAACAACTTGCTTCTGATATATTCTAGAGATTATATTTATATGCGATTTTTTAAAATCTTCCAAAGGTTTTTCGAGTATAAAAGTCACTTTCCCATTAATTTTCCTTCGACATAAAAACCACGTATTGACGCGTCTGCGAAATAAAAGGCTTAAAAAATGTTGCTTATTAACATATCGTTTAAAAAAACCTTTTAGGTAATAAGCAGATAATCCGTTTCTTAAATGACCCATAACCGTGTTCCAATTACAATTTTAAGAGAAGGGTGCTTTCCTGATCCACACGATCTCCAAGGCTTCGCAAATCCGCTCCCGCCCTGCGCAGCATCCTGCAAAGTCAGCGAACGCAGAAAGAGATCCACAGCGATTCCCGTAGAGCCCCAGTCCTTGGCTTCTCCGCCACGCGGGTGTCATCCAGCGCCGATTCGTGCAAACACAAGCGCAGCGGGCGGCGGACATCGGAAGCTCCGCCGTCACGTGACTTGAGAACTCCAGCTGCATTTGCTCCACGTCGCGGGAGCTGTCGAGGGAGGGCAATGGAAAGTGACAACTATTTTATGCAGGACTATTGCTGACCACAAAAAGAAGATTATTTTAAAAGTGATACTTCATGAATTTAACATTTGTCATGTATAATTTTAAAATTCTAATGATCCCTTTACTTAATAATGTACTTGAAATCTTCAGAAGGTCTCATGTTCTGTATTGGACATAAATGTAGCTTCACTGCGCTCACGTTTTGTTGAGATTTCTTTTGATAGATGTGGTAGCAGTAGAGACCATGGTGAGAGTTAATATTTTTTTATTAATACTATAAAACACTGTAAGTTGTTTGAAATGCAAATAAGTTTTCTATTGTTCGGAGCGAAAATTTCTAGTTTTAATTTTTTTATAATATCAATTGTTCCATGATTCATCATTCAAATGTGTGAAGTGGAGAGATTCTGTGTAAAGAAAGGATTCTGAAGCTAAAAAAAGTGTGCATATTGTTCTCTTTCCCAGTACTTCACACTCAGTTTAATTCATTTTCATGAAAATGAAGCAAAATAAAATTGGATGATCCTGCCTGGATAGCCCAGGTCGTTAATTGTGAAAGGCCGAAGCTCTCTGGACTCGAAGAGTCGCGTGGTCGAATCCCGTCTTAGGCATGTATGTTTGTGTGTGTTCATGTTGTCCTTACGTATTCTTCTTACAGTTTCCTCTACAGTTAAAACAATCACAGTGATCGCTAAAGGACCAAGTTGTTAAAAAGAGACAAAAAAGTGGGTGAGGAGGAAAAGGGGGAGGGGAAAAGGTGGGGCTGGGACGCAGGAGATGAGGAGGGGAGCGGAGTGGGAGGAAGGTCGTCGGCGAGTGTGACGTCGAGGGCGTGGGCTGGGGCTGGGGCGGGGGAGATGGGGGCGATGAAGGAAGAGATTTGCCGAGAGAGGTGCAGCAGGGGGGCTAAGGCCTTGGACGCGAGCGTGGGGGCGTTAATCGTCGCTTACGATAGGGAAACCCCACTCCCCAAGGTTACGGGGAGTTTTCAGAAAGATATGAGTGCATGGGAGAGGATGGATAGAAATGTAGTTGGCACGGTATGCAATTTATCGATATTTATTTCGGAGATGAATACCAGTTTTTAAAATTGAGTATTTAATGATGTAAGTCAATTGAAATAATTGTTTTTGGATAAGAGGTACTAAGAAAAAATAAATTATTCAAGAGAAATATATTTAACAGAAATAATACATAACTATTGATATAAAATAAGAAAACAAATTGTTGCTGGTAAGTGGTAACACGAAATGGAATTTATAATGTGACACTAGAAGATAATGAACTTGACTGTCAGGGGGCGCCGCGTCAAATGTTGTGATGCCTACGTTTTCATCTCCGGAGTCTTCCTCAGAACTGAAAGCACTCTGGTCACGGTCTAGGCACTTCAGAGCTGAGGAAGACCACGATACGTTGGTAGAAATGTCGACATTATTGCCTTCCACGCGACCTCACAAGGACAGACAAGATCTTTGACATAACTCAAGTGGTCAAAAAGGTATCAGAAGGGGAATAGCACATGAAACGTATCTAACGCAAATAGTTATAATGAATTTTATTCAGAGGTTGCTACGAAAAATATGTTATTAACAAATTTCACGCTTTATTTCACAGGATTACATGAACCTACAGCAACATTCTCATTATTTGAACGACCAGAAAACGGATAAATAGCAGGTAGGACAGTGACGAAACAATAGTTCTTGTTAAGAGAAAGTTAGAAATGCAATAACTCAAACAATTCGTTGGATACAAATAAAAATAAATAATATTAAAACAAATGGTGCTTCAAAAAAATTCAATAAACAGAACAAGAGTTGAAAAGAGGGGTAGAGAGAAGGCAATAAGAGATACAATGAAAAAGAAAAGAAGTGAGATGAATGGTCAGAAATTAAGAAAAAGAGAAGGAAAAAAGAGAGGATGAAAGATAATGACAAAAGATAATGAGAAAAAAGGAACCAAGATAGAATGACGGAGAAGAATAAATGGATATAAGAAAAGAGGGAAGAAACAGAAAGACACAGAGCGGAACGAAAGGTCATGTAAAAATGATGGGAGGGAATGAGAGAAGAGAAAAGACCGCCAAGGCGGCATCAAGAGTTGTAGCGAAGCGCAGGAGGGCGCTGTGTGTATGTGTCTGTGTGGGTGGGGTGCACGTGTGCGCGCGTTTCGGATGCGGGCGGTGGCGCGGCGTCTGTCTTAGCAAGGGCGACGGCGGGAGCAGGGGCGCCACCCGAATTGGACGGCTGCCGGCTGCCGCCACTGCCCGCGGGGTCCGCGCCGATTGCATTTATTCATGGCACCCACTTCGCCCGCTGCGCCCCGCAACCCCCGACTGTCCGCCCCGCTCGCGCCTCGCCCCGGCCTCGCCCCGCGACCGCCCACGTCGCCCCGCCCCACCTCGCCCGCTTTCGCCGCCCGGGCCTTGCCCGCACCCCGCCTTGCCACGCTCCGCCTGCTTCGGCCCCGCTCGGCCCGCGCTTCACGCCCTCCCCGCCTTCCAGGCCTTCCGCCTGCGCCCGGCCTTGCCCCGCCCCGCCCACCTCTCCCGCCTTTCGCCGCTTTGCCTTTCCGCCCCGCCTTGCCCCGCCCCGCCAAGCTATCCCCGCCTAGCCACACCCCGCCTTGCCTTCCCCCGACCCACCTTGCCACGCTCCGCCTTGCTTCGCCCCGCCAAACCTTGCCTCGCCGTGCCCTGCTCCGCCCCGCCCCGCTCCGCTTTGTTTAGCCCCGCCCTGCCTGTCTGTCTCCGGTCGCTGACCGCCCGCCACTGAGCGAGAGCCTCCAGCGCCACGACGGGGCTCCGCTGCGCGCGCCGGAGGTAGGGTGGGGATGTGGGGGGGGATACTTCGCTGCGCCTGAGGACGACACTGCGGAAGCAAAGGTCACTTCTAAGAAGCTCTTCTGCCCCATCTCGCCTTCCGACGACGGTCCCTTCGTAAATTGCCCTCCACTGGAGAAGAAGCTCGCGCAATTCATATTCATTTGTGTCTGCGGGATGGGGCAACGGTGTCGCACCTGCATTCTTCGTATTTACGCCTTTATTACATTCTTCTTCCATCTTCATACTGAAATATTTAATTCGTAAAAATGTTTCCATAGGGCCAAAAACAATCAGACTGTTGTCATGACCATATTATGTGAATTCAAATGTAGATTTGACAAAATTGGAAAACAAATATACAATTTAGTTTTCAGAAAATTTAGTGTTAATTCCAGTTTCATAGTTTCAGTAGGCAAAGCAGTGAAAATAAATAACATTGAATAATAACCTTAGGCAAAAAGGAAGTTTCTAAACAGAAGTAAAATAATTAATTACATAAATAACACTTGTGATAAAAGTAAATAACAAGAAGAAAATTTTAGCAGTAAAAATAACGAACGTGTTTGTGTCGACTCTCCACAACTTATCTTTTTACATACAGAATCGAAATATTATCCCTACTATAGTATATACGCTCTTAATTTATTAAACATGTACAACCTATACTATAAAAAAGTACGTACCTACATCGTTAATTCATTTCCACTATTTTAGAAGAAAGATAGGAAAGAAACAACGTTAATTTACTATTAATAACACGTTTTTGAGGAAATACGTTTCCTTTTTGTGGTTCATTGAGCTATTTCAGTATATCCTTCTGACTTGTCTTTTAATCACTCTATCTCCAATGCATAACGATTAATCGAAAAAGTAATCATAGGAAAGGTACAAACTCATTCAGCTGCATTCCCACCCGACACAACGTTGTTAATTGATCTATCTCTCACGTTCATTTGACCCAAGCCAGACTCATTTCAACGACACCAAATGCATTCGACCAACGCCTATCTTGAAGCGAAACCGCAAATCACATGTAAAACGAACAAACCTTTGGCTCCAAGTAATTACCATAATAAAGCGAACGAGCCTCCACTGCCAACGAGGCGAAGCGATCGCATCACAGATAGCGCGGCATTCGCGCGGAATAAAACTTAATTGCACACGGAACACGCGGCGAAGCCGCATTGAAGACGAGGTCGAAGCGGCGTCGTTGAAATTCCAGTGGAAACCGGAAAAAAAATCCGAAAAGCCGTTGCGGGGGGGGGGGCGAGCTCGCAGCGAACGTAGCGCGGTCCGTGGCGGCGGCGACGTGCCCAATTAGTCGGGTGCAACGTCATATCCACAGTCCTTAACGGGTTCGGCTGCCCGTCGCCGCATTGGAACGGAGCGCCAAAAGGGCTCATCGATATTCGTCCTCGAGGCGAAGGGCGAAGGGCGAAGGGTGAAGGGCCGAGAGCACGGGAGGGGCAGATGCGGAAACGAAAGGCCGCGGCGGAGGCGACTGCGTGGGCGGCAATGGCATCGTGCAAGATCATGATTGGTGAGGAGGCGATGATAATTCACGAGACGTTTGAGAATAATTTTGTGTGTTTGTTGTGGATAATATATTAGTTGTTTCTTTGTGTCTGAATTTTTACTTCCAATTTTGCACACTACATAATTAGAAGAAAAAATATAATCGATATTCTTCAACCAGACACAAAAATGCCAAATAATGGAATGTAATTCTGTATTACAATCGCATTTAATGTCAAAGCGGAAACCAATGAATGTAATGAATTTACAATACACACAAGCGTTCTCTGAGACTAACCTGTCAAAGCAAAAAACCTGCTGAATATTTTTTATGGAAAACGTTTGTAAACTATGCAATATATATGAAATAAAAAATAAAATCATACTGTTACCTACGTACATATATCAATCAATGGTGACACAACTCTTTATAAAAAATCACAAGTAATTTAAAATTTATAACCTGAGTGGTGATTCTTAAAGTCATGAGGATAAAATTTGCGTCTGTTAGGGTTGACTGATAAACGTTTGATATGATCGAACACACAATAGTTTTGTAACATTTGTTAAATGATAAGAACTTGCATTTTTAAAGTCAATCAAGAATATGCGCGCAAAAGTTGTAGTTCATTCCCTAAAATATGTTACCAGACAGCACAGTTTGTTTTCTCACAGTATTTAATACACTCTGTTGTAATAATGTGTTATTCAAATGTCAAGCAAAAGTACAAATATAGTCGTCAGAAGCACAAGTCGACGTTTTCTGAGTACTGGAGAGGGAAATATACGATCACATTCTCTTTCAATTTAATGTTAGTGCAATTGAAAACGATAATTGGTTTAATTACCTACGTGTTTGTAGATGATTATCAAATTTTCGTAAAACTTGATTGAAAGGTAGATTAAAAGGGAAACTAATTTCATCAACACCAAAATTCTCACAGAACTCTATTTTACATACCGGTGCGTCGAAGTGGAATATGACTAATGTGGAAAGAAGAGCAGCTTGTATGCAAATATATTCAACTTTCATAGGTGACAAGAGACCTAAATGAACATGACGGTTGTGATTAAAGTAGATGCAAGTAGTAAGCATGCAAATACAATGATGTGTTTAATGGTAGTTGTGGGCTTGGTAGGGTTCGAAATTGTGAACGTTTACTTTCCATTTAAGTGGTCTTAACACTTGAAGTGCGGCGGTAGCTCTTATCAAAATTCTCTATAATATAAAAAGGACCAATAAACAAAATATGGTTTTGCATTAAATAAACAATTTATTAACAATACACAAAAGTCGGCAACTTTTACAAGCAATATGCTAGAATTGATTTTTTATTTCTTCCAGGTCATCATGATTCAAGCCGATGTTCAAATCCGTAGAGATCCATCAATCTGAGAAGAAAATTCAGACACGGCGATCTGTGATACGTCATGAATTTGGTAATAACTTTAAGACAATATTAATTAACAACATATGATACCCAAATCACAAAACTTACAAGTTGTAAAAAAACAAAAGCTTAGGCGACGCCTTCTTGTAGAAATAAAACGAACTCACAATCAGCGATTGTTGAAGTTGGTAATGGTACAGAAAGTATCTGAATTGATATGTAGACAGATAGCAGGGACGCCAACTCATTATTACCAACCGCTTTCCCCAGAAAAACAAAACCGCGATTTGTGAAATCCCCGCCTAACAGAAGGTTTGTGTCTGCGTCGGATGTTGCAACATGAGCGCAAAAACTGGAATTCTGGCGAAGCAGACGTAATAAGCGGTCTGGGCGAGTGTTCACCGAAGCGTATGTAGGCGAAACGGCATAATAAATGTCGTAAACGGTTGGAAGGGATACGGCACCAATGGAGAGCGCTGCTGAACGGATTTTGAGCCGCGAACTCCGTCTGTAGGTGCAGAGACCTGCGATTGGAGTGGCACTGCAGTGGGCAGAGCCAGCAGCAGGAGATGTCATTGAAGCGGGGAGACGTTGGAGGAGTTGAAGGTTGCAACAGTTGGAGGAGTTATAAAAGCTGAAACAGTGGGAGGAGTTGAAGGAATGGAAGAAGATGCAGGAGTTGAAGAAGATGCAGGAGTTGAATAAATTACAGGAGTTGAATAAATTGAAATGGTTGAATAAATCGCAGGAGTTGAAGAAGAAGTAGAAGTTGAAGAAAATGTAGAGTTAAATACGTTGGAGGAGTTGAAGAAGTTGGAGGAATTGAAGAAGTTGGAGGAGTTGAAGAAGTTGGAGGAATTGAAGAAGTTGGAGGAATTGAAGAAGTTGGTGGAGTTGAAGAAGATGAAGGAGTTGAAGTTGGATTAATTGAAGAAGTTGGCGAAGTTGAAAAATTTGTACCAGGTGGAGTTGGAGGAGCCGAGATGCGGTGGAAACGAGGCAGAGACTGAACTGGAGGAGCTGGAAGAGACAGCGGCAGTGGAGAAAGCCCAGGCGCTGGTGGATGAAACGGGGAAGTGTACAGGAGCGGACGCGGCGGAGGGTTCTGGGTGGAGGCGCTGCAGAGCCGCATTTGCGGCAGCGGCGGCGCCGTTCCGGGTGGGCGGGA
>BOPP01000051.1:6165537-6194296 GCA_017312745.1 Gryllus bimaculatus | reverse complement strand
GGTACGAGGAGTGGTAAGGGCGGGAAGTCCGGCGCCAGCGGAGTGTGGGTGGTCTGATTGGGAGCGGCGAGGGAGAGGAGGAACATTGAGACGGGCAGAGGCGGGAAAAAAGATAACATTTGTCATGTTGAGGTTAGAAAAGGAGGTAGCGGATGAGGTCGAAGTAGGGCCTTGAGGGACGGAATACTATAGGATAGAGTGAGATGGGATGGGATGGCATGGAATGGAATAGGATGGGATGTCACGATATGAGAGGGAATTTGAAGGGATGACTCTATATGTCATGGGTTGGGATGAAATAAAATGGGATATAGTGGAACGGCAAAGGGATTGGACGAGGCGAGAAGGGAAGGGGCAGAAGGTGATGGAAGATGTGGAGGGGGGCAGAAGAGATGAAGCGAGCTGTGGAGAAGGCCAGCGCTGTGGAGTTGTGCCGTGGCGAGCAAGGCGCAGCGTTGCAAGTTGGTGCGAGGAAATCACGAAAGGCGGGGAGAGGCTGCTGTGAGCTTGCGTGGAGAGTCGCTGCTGCAACGAGCTATGTAATGCGGGGTGAGGCGCGGGCGTGATCACGGGATTTGCAGCCTCCGATCGGCTCATCACTCCGCTAATTCGCGTCTGTGTGGATCAGGCAACGCCTCTTCTCTAATAACTTCGCTGCAGCCTCAGTGTGGGATTTCAACTACCAAATGAACGATTGTGTTAAAATTAATATACTTCGTTGTATATAGTGAATTATGTATGGTAAGAAATGTTTGATACAAGACTGAAGTATATTGAATGCAAGAATATTTAAGTGAAGTAAGTAAACAGTGTTTAAATTGGATTGCTAAAATATAAAACAGAAAGTCAACAGTAGATAAATGTGTTTTAAAAAGTATCGAATTATGTGGTAGTTCGTCCTGGGTTCGTTTATTAATGAATTTTGTTCAATATTGTCCGGGATTTTATAACACTAGACATACGACCTTATGGAAAATATCACACAAATGTAATATTCAGTGTGGTCAACACAGCAAATATATAATTCCTTACATAAACATATGTTAATTTGCGCTGAAACGCAGACTGCAACTGATATTGTTCCGAAAATATTAATTACCGTAATTAAGTAACAATATATAACGCTTAATCATGCAATTATTGTTTGTGCGTCACGGTAGAAAGAAATGCTTTATGTCGATCATTGTTTTTGCTATTCTACACTGATCAATTCTAATATTGTTTTCGTGGTTTCGAATTTTACACCGCGCTCCTGTTTGTCATATTTCTAATTAACTTTCATTTCGTTCACTCAATGCCTTCTAACCGGGCACGAATGATTATTATTTTTGCGCTTTAGTGCACGATAAATTGTATATTCCATTAACGTTCAGAGCCTATCCATTACAACGAAGGAATTTAATACATTTTCTCACTTTAAGGGAATGGTTTTGAGAGAGCATTACTGGGAAATATAAATATACAGACATTGTAGTGCATTTTATTTCGATTACATTTCGTCTACTTTGCTTGGTCTGTTACATATTTAACAAATTGTATTGCTGTACATTATTATAACGGATATCCATATTTATATCAATTTTATCTCAACTATATTTATAGTTTTATTGATGCGAAATATTTTAAAAACAATCCTTCTATTTTAAGGTAGGGAACACGATACATTTTGATAAATGTGACAGAGCAAATTATTTGTTAGCTGTTATTTACGAGATGATATTTCACAACAATGAATTGATAGATTTTGATGAAGTAGGAAGTAATTAAAGGTTGTATTAAAATTGTTCCTGTGATTTTGAATATTAAACTCTTGTATTGAACTGTCTTTTACCTCGAATGAATTGTCGCTCAATGAAAGTTGTGTTTCTGCAAACAAATATAAATCTCCATGTCGACCATTTAATAATGTGTACTACGAGTACTTAACAGGAAGAACAAAAAACAATTTGTCAACATTATTATAGACAGAAGATATCTTTGGTCTTTTAAAGTGGATATAAATGTGTGGATTCGGCATTTTTGTGCACTTAAAACAAATGTGAAATAAAACTAGAGGTTGCCGAAAAATACTGAGGGCAGAAAATACCGTGAACAATGAGTCTGTAAAACGTTCGTTTGACTCCCGAAACGGATTTAGGGGTAATTGTTCTTTTATTTCGAAGGTGCCTCGCAGCGACATAACGTCAAGTCAACGCAAGCAGTAGCGCGCGAGGGCTGGAGCTGTTCGCCCTCCGAGTGCAGGCGTCGGCCGCCAGACAGCGCTGCGGACTGCGGCGTCGCGTCGCGTCGCGTCGCGGCGGCAACAAACGACGGGACGGCGCCGCCCATAATTCATCCTCTCGCGGCGCGTCCCTCGGGAGCCCGCGAGCCTCTCCCGCGGGACCTCTCGCCCGGCGACCGCCCCCGGCCCCCGCTCGCCTCCCCCGCTACGCCTCGCGAGCGCACACGCACACACGCACGCGCACGGACACAAACACCACACGGGCGCATACACCCGCCCACTCACATACAGACACTCATCCCCCCCACACACACACACCATACGCGGGCGTATGCATCCTTCCACGTCTAGGAACAGCTACAGCTACGCAGACATACAGGTACAGTAGTCACGGTAATTCGAGGCGGACGGAACCGGGCCAAGCTAGAATTAATAAAAACTCGAATGATTAATTTATTAAAATAGAAATATAAACACCACATATAACTTTCAAAGTATGTATTTTTCAATAAGTAATGCAATTGTGTAATATTATTACATTAATTGCTGAAGGTAAGTTAATTACACGTTAAATTAACTGTCATTTGTTTTGTTTAAGTACAGTATTTTACGTGGTGCAATCACGCCATCTGATGAACATCACATTGTCGGCTGGAGTTGCCTCAGGTTGTTGTTCTCATGGTTACATCTACTGCAGCAAGACTCTCGCTGTGAATCAAATTTTTCGGGAGTAATGTTTTTATTTATTTTAGGTATTTTTTGGTAAGCGTGATTTAACTGGGATTTATGGCAAACTCAAATAACCGAATCTCTAATTATAGAGACTCAATTCTACTCTACTCTAGAGACTATACACGCCACAGATTCACACACCACACATAGGGGAACATGCACCCACCCACAAGTAGACACAACCCCTCAGTCACCCGGAAGACCGCGTACACATTCAGACATACACACACAACACAGCTCTATATTATCACAACGGCACATTGACGACACACTACGACTCACACGGGCCACACATACACTAGACAATAGACACACACGAGGGCTCGCGCACGCGCACACACGCACGCGCGCGCGTGCACACCCACATACACACACACACACACACACACAAGACCTGACATAGAAGCTGACGTATAGCGAAGCACCATTTCGCGTTGCTTGTCGTGGCCTCGCGTTGCGGAACTTCTCCCCACATCCTAAAGAGCCCAAGTGCAAGCCCAAAACATTTGGTGGCCATCGTATTGTGACCGTCTTCAGGGATGAAATTTCGCAATATTCGACACTACCTTTGTCACGCCGTTTTCCATGCATGTTAGATAAATAACACGTTGGGCGTGTTATATTCAGCCATTCATTTCGCGGATAGAGTCATCGGTGGCCACCGTCAGAATTTTGGCCTTTCAGCCCAAAAGAACACAGCGGATGAACTTGTGTTCCAAAGGAATTTCAAAAAAATCCATGTTTTATAAAGGGGGCTTTTAATATTTGCTTATTTTATTTGTATAGTACAGTATACACATTCAAATGCTTACCGAATCAAGAATCGGAAAAAGTCAATGCACTCTTTGGTACAACACTTCGTGAAGGGGCATTTATGTTCACAGAGAGATTTGATTTCGTAATTCCACAGAAAGAAACACAGACTCTCAAAACATTTAAAACAGCCTTGCGCGAACAATTTTTTTTTGATTGAAATGTAACTTAAAAATAATACCAATATTTAACCGATTCCGATCTTTGATTAGTAGCTTTCTTCGTACACTCACATAAAATAACAAACAGAATTTATTCTAAAGAAATACATTTCATTTGCCGCATTAGTTTATTTTAATATTGCAAATATCAAACGATTGTTAATATTAAATTAACCACGTTATAGAAATTTTACGAAAACAAAATAATCCAATATACTATATTAATTTCTTTTGAACCGGATGATCGAAAATCTAGTACGTCAGGGTTAGTGTAACGCAACGGTTGTATAATATATTTCAAAACTCAGAATGTTTCATGTTAATACTCTGAGTACAGTGATGAGTATAATAATGCTCAATAGAATATTAAAATGAGAATATGAAACGAGTTAATTGTGTGTACAACGCTCATGTTAAACCGCGCTAATGTGACAAACGCATCTAACCATCTTTTATAATGCATGGACAATACCGCTTGATTTTAAAGGGTTTATGACATTCACATATGCACTGATTTATCTTTGATACGCTGTTTAACACCATTAAAGTTTAACTCATTTTCCTGACGAATAATGTTATACAACATAATATTATTCGAAAAGAGAAATAATATTATTTATGAAATGTTCATACAATTTTTCACGCAAGCCGTAATTCAAGACGAACTTTACAAATTGTTAAAGTAAAAATTATAAACCGCATTGTTCATTTGTTCTTCCAGCCATGTCTTCACAAATTTTCTGTGCAATTCTTTTGCAATTACATTAATTATAATAGTGTAAGATTTGTACTTATTCTTTATAACTGAAATCCAATTTCTTCGTTATAGGGACATTAATTTTAAAAACGTTTGGGAGAGTAAATACAAATCTTGAAAAGTATTTGTGGAATTCAACGTACCTAGAATGTTAATAACTTTGGAAATTGATACATTTGCAGCACACGCACACCAAAACAGTTTCTAAAGAATCTTAAACCTGATGTATTCCATTAGAACATTTGTAGCACGCATGATCGACAAATTTCATTCGAGAGCCCTTGCCAAACCACAGAGCACTTCTCTCCCCTTCACATTCATTCTTTATCATCTTGCGGGACATTTATGTCGAAATAATTTTCCAGAACGTGTGGTAATTAATAACTGTCCAAATAGGGTGTCGCCGGCACCCCCGTCTCCGATTGAATCGGTGCCAAACCCCACCGTCTGCTGAGTCTCCCCGTTTTCCTTTCCCTTCTCAGAGTTCGGGCCGGGGGCGGGGATGGGAGGAAGGGTGCTGAAGGGGGGAGGCGCGGGCGGCTAAGGGTAGGGCGGGGATTGCGGGAAACAACGCCTAAATCCCTGCGGGTCCGGCAATCCCGGAGTCGAACACAAAGTCTCCTTTCCCGGGGCGCGCTTTAAGCCGCTGCACTCGTCACGTCGCTTGACAAACACGCAATCAGAGCCGTGGCGAAGCGGGCGGGGAGAGAGGGGCTGGGGAAGGTGGGGGGGGGGTGGTGGTCGCCGAGGCCGAAGGACCCAACAGGACGGCGCCCAAAATATAGTGATGGGACGAAGGAAAGTGAAGACATAGAAGCGACGAATGTAATGTCTGAAATAGAATGTTACCAACGGCAAGAAAGGAACAATAATATAGATGTGAAAGTAGTGAAGAAAAGGCGGAGGCAAAGAGATTGATAATTCATATTAGTCAACATGTTTTGCAGTCACAATGAAAGGATAATATATATTAATATATATATATTATATATATATATATATATATATATATATATATATATATATGGAGAGGAATAAACCGATGCAGTGGCAGAGTGTGAGTGAACCATTGTCATATAAAGACAGTGTTCTAATATGATGAGATAATGTCTTCGCAGAAGCGGAAACGTCATGAGCCGAATGAAATATAGCACCTTGACACAAAGGGAACAGATGCAGTGAATAATAGTAATGATGGCGAAGCTATGCCAGCCATAATCAGATCAGGATGAGGTACTCCAGCGTTGGTGCACATGTCTTTAATATTCAGCAGACCAACCCTTTGCAGACATCTGACAGCCACCGGCGTCAACCCGCTTGCATCCCTCCAGAACCGTCCCATTTCGGGGGGCAGGCGGTACAGACTCTTAAAATCTTGAATGATTGACTGATTGCTTGTTTAGTGATTCCGGGCACGTCAACTACCAGGGTCACTAGCCCCTTAAGTGTAGTGCATGTGTTTGCTCGGGAGGTGGCGGTGATCTTTCCCCCGATGAATGGCGAGATCTGGCGCCGACCTTCCGTCGGTAAGAGGGGTTTTCCCCAATCAGGTATCTCCCACCAGCCGGGCACCGCCCCAGCCGGGACAAGCTCTTAGCTCCTGAAGTGTATTCCGGCACGTGTGGTAATGTAATGCATTTTAGTCTAAATAAAGGGTGAGGATAGGACAAAGAAGAGGAAGACGAGATCCTGCGCGGTCCGTGGCCCGTTTGTTAGGGTACTGCTCCGGCATTTGCATGGTGCTGATCAGAGAAACCACGGAAAACTACCGATTAGAGCAGTCGGTCGGTAGAATTCATTTCCAGAGACCGACTGAATTTGACCTAGCTGCCAAGCTAGTGTCGAAAATCCTGCCACAGTCGGGACTCGAAACTGGGACCTCCCGGACACAGCGACTGCCTGAGTCATCTCTCCAGGCTCCCGATTGGTCCCACATGCATGATAGTATAGTGTAAATGTGTGTTCGGGAAGAGTATAGGACAAAGAAGAGGGGGAAATCGCACGCTGTCCTTGACTCATGTTTAAGGTGTTGCTCCGGCATTCGCCTGATATTGATCGGAGAAACTATGGACCAACCCAGCCGGCCGCTAGAATTCTCGTCCAGGTAGCGGATGAATACGACTCACCCATCCAGAGAGTATCCGCCACCGTCACAGTCTGAAATTAAACCGCGGCTGAGGAGAGGTGGCTCAGGGCATCATGTGATGTCACTGCAGTGTCTCTAACCGAGATGTCCTAGTTTCGAGTCCCGGCGGCGGCATGATTTTCGACAATAGGTGCATGGCTACGTCGAATTCAGTCTCTGGCCAGAATGGAATCCTAGCACCCAGCTGCTCTGATCAGTAGTTTTTGGGGATTTTTTTCGATAAACCCCAGTTGAATGGCGAAGCAGTACCCTAAGAAAGAGGCTAGGGACTGAGCGGTCTTTCCTTCCTCTTCCTTGTCCCATCCTCTCCCCTTACTTACACTAACACTTAGTTGCACTACATTGAGAGATACTAATTAGGAAAAACTCCACTAGCTCACCATCCAGAGGGGGAAGGGAACCGACACCTCCCACGATAAAAAAGCTTGCACTACACTTACGGGGCTAATGATTGTTACCGCGCCTAATCATCAATCAATCGAATCGCGGTCAAAGCTGCAAAGAGGCAGTGGCAATGCTGTCCCTGAGCTCCGACGGCGGTGGCGGTGGGGCGCGCTTGTTTGTGTGCGTGTGCGTGTGTGTGTCGCAGTGATCGTGTGTGCTGCGGGCAGAGCCGGCGCGAGAAGGAAGGCAAGGCCCGTTTGGAGTCTTAGCCGCCTTCGCCTGAGAACTTCTCTTGTTCTCGGCGCCCGGCCCACGACCCTTCCGGGCTTCGATTTCGACGCCTTGCGGCTCCGGCTTTCATCCACTCGGGGCTCCGAGGAGCGTACAATGGTCTAGCCCACGAGACCCCACCAACTTCCTTTTCTCTCCGATGCGAAACAGAAAAAACAACGGTAAAGGCGTATCATTTACGAAAACCACAGCATGTGATTTCGGAATATTGAACTTTCAACCTGGTATTAATTAATTGGCATATGACGTTTTTTCTATGTATTCAAAAACGTTGTTACGTAATTTGAACATGAGGTGAAAAGAGAAGATTCATAAAATAGCATTTTACTTTACATATGGCACAATCCGTACATAGCCTTTTTGTATTGCTCCGGCATTCGCCTGGTGTTTGTCGGAAAAAACACGAAAAACTACCGATCAGAACAGCTGGTCGCTAGCGTGCCCTTCCGGCCCGCGACTGAATTCGACTCAGCCATGTAACTATTGTGGAAAATCCTCCCCATCCGATCTTCCCGTATCTTTCCCGCACGTCCTTCCACCAGTCTTGCTAGTCAGTCACCCTGCCCGCACGTACTCAACGCTTTCTGTCCGTCCTCACTGCTCACCTCACCACCCACTCTTCTTCCGAGTAGTCGAAATTCCAACATCGACATTGTCAACTACAAAACTACCTATCATATAAGTTTCGAAAATAATTGAGGTTCTTTTATAAATGTATTAAGCTCTCGTTCAAGAAAATTGCCTATGCAACGTGCTTAAAATATTGCTTGATTGCCTTCATTCAAATTTGAAAACTAGTAACAAGACGATGCTTCTTTTCAAAGAATGTACTTATGGAATAATGCATAACATTTGAAACTACTCGTATAATAAACTATTTGATTTGAAGTAATCTAAATAATCTAAAAATCGATTAGATTCCAAGGATACCCCTTCAATACCCAACATATTTTGCCAAGGAAATATTCCCTCCAAAATACCCAATGAATTAATTTAAGCCAGATTATGTAGTAGGAAATTGGTTTCATTTCGAACTGACAATCTAATTATCTAAACTGAAACACGATTTGAATCTCATAATGTAAATAAAGGAAACCTAATGGCACAAACTATGCAAATACGACATATCGAAATATCTGCCGACAGAAATTATCACAGTCATTTATCGTAATTTTTTGGGCTGAAGCAAACAAATGTTAAACAACACTCCTAATTCGAGTTTTCCGTGCCAATTGTTGGAGATAACCATACACGGATTAGACCATGTAAGGTACTACATAAGTATCTGCATAACTGATCTCCAGTTTCGTGTAGTTATACCTTGCATTTTACATTGAATAACGTGATACTACAGATGTAATATCTTATGTGCCAAATTTTCACAAACTTATTACACACTATTTTAATTATTTGTCTTAGTTGTAGTCATGCAATAATTTCATTATTATTCCATATAACATAGATAATTGACGAGATTGTTACTGATTTCGAAGTTAAGACATTATATAAACCATAACCGAGCAACTACTTACAAATATACTGGCGCAAAAATAGTGTTGCAACTAATTCAGCAACAGAAGATGTATTAGGGAATTTTAATGAAGAGAAAGATATTGAAAGAGAATGTGAGAATAGATCTTTCTAAATAGACAAACAAATATTTATTTTAAGATTTTCCCATTGAAAATTCTGGTTTTATCTAAAAATATGAATCAGAATTTATAGTATAAACTCAAAACAATTACGCTCAGTCATATACTATTTAAGAAAATAATTGATTTACGTTATATCGCGCAATTATTTTTCTATAAAATTATCTGTGAATGAGTGCACTAAAATAATGAGTGAGGAAATAACCTTACTAATTCAATACAGTAATGATTTGCTCATCGTACCTATGAAGGATAGCCGCAGGAAATATGCCGAGGGGAAAATGTTTATTTCCGAATATTTTATTTCCTGTTGCTCTTACGAAAACATAATTATGTAAAGAGGGGAACGCAACTTTACATTTACCTCCGAGAGACCAGAGGAACAGACTACTATTGTATAATTTATGCATCCTTTGAAAAATAAAAACACCAGGAAATAATTCATCTCTACCCAAAATTTCAACCCCAAACATTTTTTTTCTTCAAAAACTCCCCTAGCAGCGGACAAAATCTGCGAAAGCGCCGAGTTTATCCTCCGGTTAAACCATCCGATCGCGTCCGCCGCCAGAGCGTTTGACGGGGAACGCGAAATATCCAGCGAGGGAATCCTTGCACGCGAAAACAAACAAACAGCGCGAGCCGCGCGGGGGAAGTCCCCGAAAAGCGCCGCGGCGCGCCGCGCGGAGCGGCATTCGGCTGTTTGCGCACGCGTCTGAAACGGAAGAGCAGCGCACCTGGCGCGGCGCGGCCCGGCCCGCGCTCCCCCATGCGTGACGCCCCTTTGCCGCTGCGCCCTGCGGCGGCCGGCGCGGCTCGGCTTTATGCAGCGCTCGGCCGGGCAGCCGGCGCTCGAGTACGCCAATGGGAGATAAAATGTGGATGCACGCAGAGCAAGGCTCATGGAAATTAGCTTTCGTTCATTTTGTTTATGTATTTATTTGCGATATTTTAAAATCCTTTTATATATTTTTAAAATCATTTATTCATTTATATTTTTTCATTTTTTATTTCTTTATATTATTTATTATTTATTTTTCATTTATTATTTATTATTATGTATTATTTATTTATTTTTATTTACGTATTTATTTAATATTCTTTAACATAATTAATGCCTCTATGTGCGCCCCTGTTTGTCATCAATTTTTCAAATACATTATAATTTTTCTCTGTAGAAAGGCATAAACAAAATTATATAAAAAATTAATTAAAACTGTAAATTTAATTGGAACGAAGAAAGACAGAAATGCAGGGATGTTGTGTTTTTGTAAACTTACATAACTTTCTTCGTCGTAAACTTGAAATTAGAATTCGCTACGATAAATATCCTCGATTATATAGTAAAGATGATAATGAATAATTTTGAAATATGTTCCTTTATTGCCACTCCCTATTGTGGTAATGTTACATTACCTCTCTCGGAAGTCCAATATTTTTTTTCCAAACATCGTGTGAGTCAAGAGTCACTTTAATATTTCGTAACAAGTGGCAAACAATGCACTTTCGCAGAATGAAAAAAAAAATAATTTAGATAAAAATGTATGTTTTTATTGGTGAAATGATTGAAAATTGAAATTAAAAATATTACTGCTGACGGAAATGTCAACTGCAAGCGAACGTCGATATAAAGAACACTCATAATTGCTATTTGGAGTTTTTATTTGCTTTATACACAACTAGAGCTAGTGACTGTTTCTTGAAAAAACAACACTTGACTTGTTCTAAGGTTACTCTAACAACCGGGCCACGGACCGCGTGCAATCTTTCCTTCCTCTTCCTTGTCCTATCCTCATCCTCTTACACACACTTACACTAACATGCATTACACTACTATACGTGCCGGAAGAGCGATCGGGTGCTTATAGTTTGTCCGTGCCACACTTGTAGGAGATACCTGGTTGAGGAAAACTCCGATAGCTGACTGTAGGTCGGTGCCGAATCTCGCCGTCCAGTGGGAGAAGATCACCGCCCCCTCTCGAGGAAAAACAAGCATTACTCTTACGGGACTAATGACCGTCGTAGTTGACGCGCGCGGAATCACTAACAACCAACCATCCACTCAGCTGTGGTAGAATTCTAAGTAGAGTTTAATATCCACCACCATCGGGACTCGAACCCTAGGATATCCCGGACAGCGTCACTGCAATGAGAACTGTAGCTGAGTTACCTCAGCCGATAAATCAATGTTTTCCAGAACTTACTAAATAGTTACTTTTCCAGATTGTTACTTTTCCTGAATAATGAAACCGTTCGTAATATATTGAAAACACATACACATACAACCGAAAAACATATTAGAAAATTACTCATATAAACTACTAAGTCAATAATATATTCGAAAACGATTATCTGTGAAGAAAACATTTGTAAGTTCTGAGACTTCAGCGTGTTTTGGCGGATTCTATTAAGATATAAAAATATTGTAGAAAGGTGACAAAACGATAATGTATTGAAAGTTACTACATTCATATGTGTATGAATAAACACTTTTATGCTAAACTTAAAAATCCATTTCTCCCTAAATGTTCGAGCAAACAATTCTTCCACGAAGCACAAACGGGCGCCCTGTACCTACAGAGACTGTTCCGGCTCCTTAATAGAGCTGCGATCTCTGCGTGTTCTTAGAGCGGCCTTCTGCCCGCACCAGGTTTCCTGCAATTTTCGCGAGCTGTCGCGGTAATGCGCGCGTTGTATGATGAGTCGCCCTGGGCGGCTCCGGTGGAGCCTCCTGAATGGGGCGAGGGCGGTGGCGGAACGACACGGAGCGGAATGGGGCTGGGGGTAGGGTGAGGTGTGAGGCGGGGGCGAGGACGAGGGCAAAGGCGAGGGCGGGGGCGAGGGTAGGATTGAAGGCGGCGGGAGGGTTTGTGACGAAGTCGGGGGGAAGGCGGAGAAAAGGGTGGAGAGGGCGGGGGAGAGAGGGGGAGAGGGCGGGGGATTTAGAGGGAAGAGGGTGGTCGCGAGGAATGTGGGAGGGGGTTGGAGGGCCTGTGTTTGAGGGCGGGAAACGAGGGTGGTAAGTGAGGGTGGGGCGGTTGGCAGTTTTGGCCTAGGGGGGGCGGGGGGTGGGGGGGGGGGGGTTGGGGGCCGGTGGGAAGAAGGGCATGGCGTACGCAGGGCGGGCAAGGGGTGGGGGCAGGGCGTGGGAAGGGTAGGAGCAGGGCCGAGGGCATATGTAGGGCGGGGGCGGTGGCAGGGAGGGAGTAGGGTGAGCGGCCGGCGAGGGAAGGGCGGGGGCAGGGCAAGGGTAAGGGCGGGGAAATAGTCTGGAGAACAGGCGGAGGCCCCAAAAGGCCATGGGTGATGGGGGAAGGTGGTGCATGTGGAAGCGCGGTTGGGCGGTGGATATCGTGCGGTGGGGGGGTGTGAGTTGGGTGTGGAGGGGTTGGGGCCGGGTAGGGGAGAGGCAGCGAGGGCAGGGACTGGTGGGTGGCAGCCCCGCCTGTGAGAGGTCTCGTTTCCGCATGGGGCTTTTTGTATCTCGAAATTACTAAAAGCACAAGGTAAATAAAATTTCCGCGCGGAGGGAAGCACAAATACACGCAACGCTGCATAAAAGCGGCGTGTTGCCCCCGGCGCGCCGCACGCTGCCGCGGGGAAGCGGGCCGGGGCTGGAGGACGGGGCGGGGCGGGGCGGTGATGAGGGCGGCGACGGGCAAAGCTGCGCAGAGGCGCATGCGGGAGGAAGAGTGTTTCTGTGTAAAGCGAGGAATAACGAAAGTTTGAATGGACGACGGTGTTTGGAGGGTATAACACAAGTTTCAGTCAGGAAAACGCAGTCACCGGCTGGGAAGAGGTGTGCTGGTGGCGGCGGTGGTGGTAATGCTGTTGGTGCTCGAGGTGATAGCGTTGATGATAATGTTGCTGGTGCTTTTGACGGTGATCGTAGTGTTGATTTTATTGGGGTAGTGGTGAGAGATGTTGGACAATTACTAAAATCTGCTCAGTGGTGGAGCATAGATTGGGTTTTCTTAGTATGGTGAGTAAGGAACCGTAAGTAACTTGAGGAATAGAGTGGGCGCGGGTAGTTCAGAAATACGGCAGTATGTGGTACGTGTGGTGGGGTACAAAAGGCGGCAAGGAGAAGGAATTATTGACATTCATATATTAGATGATAGGCGAGGGCGCAAGCACCCAAGGAAAGAACAAATGAAAAGTGAAAAGAAGGAAAGTTGAGAGCGTACGAACAATTAAGCCGAAATAAAACATAAGAATTGATTTCTACTTTCTTGGTCTGTTTATTTAACTTTCCACCAATCTCGTGTCAAGTCTAGGAATTTGGTTAATGTCTAAGAAAGAACATTTATGCCAAATAAGGTGTGATTGACTAAAAATATTTTATAAAGAGAAGAGAAATTGTAAGAATTTGGAGAGAACAAGAAAAAGTTGAAAGAAAACGGCAGGGTGGGGAAAGGCATTATTGGCGCCGAAAGAAGTAAAAAAAACAGTCACAATAAAGTTGAGGCCTCGTTAGTCAATTTAAAAATAATGTAATAGATAACTGATATAATGATGAAATGAAATCAGTGTGGGCCAGCTTAAGTATGTGGATGTGTGGAATAAAACAAATGTACATGGAGGTACTATGTAGAGATAGGGCAGGGAAGAGCTGAATGGATGAGGAAAGCAAAAAAGGATTGAAGTCGATATCAGGGATGGAGAGGAAGAAAGTATTGGGGAGGAAGTTGTGGAATCATCAGAAGCAACGAGGTGATGGACGTCATTATAAAGGGACTCTGGGAAGTTGCTTCGAGGTTAGTAGTAAGGCATTGCGAGTGTTGGATGGATACCTCTGTAAGAAATTCGGGCGATGAGGAGACATATGTCTAGAATCAGGTGGATTTAGCAGGTTATTAAGACAGTTAACAATAAGCTAACTGGAGTGATATGGCAGTGGGAGGCGAGGACGATGATTGGAGTAAGTTAAGGAATAACGAAGAACAGAAAAAAACAGGGAGGTGAGATAAATCATTCAAGGGCCACGTGGAAACCCACAGTAGATGAACTGCTCTGCTTCAGAGAGTCTACCAACAGGAGGGCGAACGCAACAGAGAGGACGACGATGGAAAGCGGAGACGGCGACGGGGAGGGCAACACAAAGGGACAAAGGGCACAAGTGAGGGGTGGCCGGAAGGTGGGAGGGAGCAAGGGTAGCCGTGAGGGCACCGCCCCCGCCAGCAGAGATTGCGTTCTTTTTAATTAAACCCAAAAAAGCGCAAATTGTCCGCTTGGCAGACCCGCCCCTCCGCGGCCCCGCGCCGCTCAAGACATCATCGCCGCAACGCGTGAATTACACATATTTTTCAGCTGCAAAACAGGAAAAATGCGTCTTCGCTTTTTTTAATATTTAAATATTTGCGTTTATGAAAGAGAGCTCGACCTCCAAGGCGTGTTGCAGAGAGAAACTGTGGGAAATGTTATTCGAAATTAAACTCCATACTCGCGTGGTATTCTGCTTTAATGGGAGGCGTGGAGTTGAGAAAGTTGCAGCTGTTGTATGCATCTGCCCAGGTCTCGAAATATTGCGGGTGTCTCCCGCGTTATTCCAGGTTCAACAGAAGCTTTGCATCTTTCGCTTTAAAATTTCTTTAAAAACGTTTCATTTGACTCAATGTTGTTGGGTTTTTTTCGAACGTTTTCAAGGGCATTATTAATCAATATGTTTATATTATATTTTATTCGGCATCTGCTAAAAAACACTTTGTCAAAAAACGATGTTAACCGAAAAACTGCTATATAAAATTCTCGTCTGCTAAATAAAAAGCTACGTCGTCATAAAGGCAGTAAAAGCGTGTCAAAAAAATCGAATCAAATGGCAATAACTTGGAGAAGTCAGGTGTAGTTTTTTGGCACAAAACATCTCCCTTTCTACTATTCACTAGGGATTTACATTTCATGTAACGGTCACAAAGTTAATGTTTATGACTGATATTGATTGGGTTTTTAAAACCATCAGGGCGCTGAACAGCGCAACTGGGTCGAATGCTCTGCGGGAGGCTGTTTGAAACGATTGCTAATATATTTCATCTACTTTAATGGGCCAGAAACATGTTATAGTCAATTTATTTACCAATGAACTACTTGTTTCACTCTTAATGCGGGGGAACACAGTTGTCGTTCTACTGCAAAACGTTTCCCCCTCCTAAAATATTACGCGCAATTTAAAATACCGACCGTGCTTATGCGGTATGCGCATTTTGTTTATTTTGGAGCATTTCGCATTGTGTCGCTTTGTACAAAAATGTTAATGTTCGCACATAAAATCCACGTGGAACGGTCGGCCCCCACAGTGATTTAGATAATGGTTCGGATGCTGCGGCGCAGGCGGGTTGGATCCCTCTCCCGCACTTGTGTTGGCGCGGCTTCCCCCCCGTCTCCCCAACGCCCCCGCCGCGCCCGCTCCTGTGCGCCTGGGAAGATGAAGATAGATCTCACCGTCAACTTTAGATGCATCACCAAGACCGATTGGTCGTGGTCAACGACGGCTGTGACGATTAAGATGGTGACCTTTTTCGTTGCGTAGGAGGTGTTTCTTGCCAATTGGCGGCCGTGTCGTCAGTATTAACCCGCAAGATTTTACATTTCACCTACGACACTGTCGTCCGATTGCTGGCAAGATATACTGCCCAACTTAACTCGAAAATTTCCTTGGCTTCTCTGGGGCCTTCATTCTCTGTCGCCTCTACTCTTCCTCGTTCCCTTCACACTCCCCTCTCCAAATAAATGGGGCCATTGTTTGGGAAAGTTGACGTAATTTATGTACGCCCACAAAAAATTATTTTCCGGACCGATGGTCGGAATTTGTTGTCATTTCATTTTTATTATATTTTGTCAAACAGTACAAACTGTATGTAACGTACTAGGGAGAAGTATAATTAGTTTATTGTTGTCTTGCCAGTGTGTTTAACGGTGGTCACGAAAAGAATGAAAGTTGGTGGAAGATGGTTGAAATGAAAAAATAAATGAATTAAATGTATTTACACTTCTACGGCACAAAATATATCAATTAGCTCCGCGACGTCTATACCAAACTTATCAGTATATGAAAACTTCAATGTCTTTTTAATGTTAATTCATTAGGATTTCAAGTTTTTATTATAAAGCAAGAATCACGTTACGTCAATTGGAAAATACAAAAAGATTCCAATTAAAAATAAAAACAAAGCTCATTATCTGAATGCAAATAGAAACGTGAACAATTTTTCTTCTAAAAATAAAATGTAGTTGCGCGGTTCTAGCTGCTCAGATACAGTAGTTGCTGCCGCATGTCCAATTTAATTAAACAAGACCCGCCCTGACTTCTATGAACCCTTGACGATTTTTCATCTCTAGTGTGCGAGCAACCAGCAAATTACACATTCAACTAATCCATATTCTCTCGACCAGCATACCAAATTACGCCGTAGGGATCAAGTGATAAATAAATAGATTATTTAAAAATGTTCTGCCGCAGGCTTCTTCGACTGATTCATAATTACGTATTAACAGTTTTTTCTAACATTTGAAATTTTTATATTATTTTCATTTGACTCTGATATTGTAACTGAAATTGACATTCAAATTTAAGATAAATATTATGCAAGAATAATTAAATTATGTTTTCCATTACACACTAACGTTACAGGAAACATATTTTGTGATGATGTGAGGTTAGAAGTCCAAGACGACTCCACGTAATATCTCGAACTTTTTGTTTTAATTTCTCGTAAAACCCGTCAGGTATTTAAATGCAGTTCATCTAGTAAAAATGTTAGGAATAATGCCACGAAGATTTCTCTTGGTCATCAGTTCGCTCACATCTCCGGTACATCTCTTCAAACTGGACGTCATAGCAAACATGTGTGGTCATACAACTCAAATGTAATAACATGATTTGTCGATCTCATCTTCATGTTTTACGTCTGAGTTTGGATTCACTAATTTATGGGGGGATATCGAGAAAATGTTACTTCTCGGCAAAGCTACATGACCCAAGAAAGGTGAAAAAATTAATGTCGAATTATAATTTCGAATAGCTATTATTTAAATTTTTCCTTGATAATTGAATATCTACCATTAGAGTCGATCTATTTGTATGGATTTTTAACACGTTGACATAGACTCTACATTTGATATACTCGCCTCTTTTGAATATTCACTTGAGACATCACGTCGTATAGCATGCAGATAAAATTGCATTTGTTGCATATGTCTCCGGCAAAGGTGTCTGCGTGCTAGAGCACGTCACTACGGCATTCGTTTACTTCGCAGGTGACAGCGGCATCTCTGTTACTAGGCCGCCTTCCGCCCCAGGTGTTTGACCGCGGCGCCCTCTGGAGGACAGAGCGAAGCTTTCGCGTGGCCTCGAACCACGGTCCCCCTCTCCGCCAGCGCTGCTCCTGCGCCGCTCCATTTCGCGCTTCAGCAGCCCCGTCGCCTCAGGCGTGGCCCCGCTGGGTCGCCGCCGCTGGCGCTGCCTCGCGGCGTCGGCCGGAAACCACCCACCCACCCTCGCTGCCGCCGCGTCATCGACTGTGCTGACGCCGCGACCGGATGCCGGCGACGACGACGCTCTCTCGCTCTGTAGCATCTTTCTTCGGTGCGACGCGTCACCATCTACCCCGTCGACCCAGTACCATCCGGGATTCTTCCACGTCTTCACCCTCATCCCTGCCTTCGTTCCATCTCCACGTATTCCAACACGCCGCACCGTCATCCTACATGTCGCCATCTTCACGTCCGCCTCTAGCGGACTGACTTTGCTCCCCCCGTATCACCCACATTGCTGAGGCCTCATCAGACACAACCTACCAGTACCTGCCCTCCCCCTTCACTCACCACCTAATACAAGCTAGCCAACCCATCAATTCACTCGTCATTTCTCCGCCGTTTCCTGAAATCGTCACAGTTTATTTTCAGCGGTGCTAAAATTTTCGCTCCATCTATTATTCTATACTATGAATGGCGTTTCAGGAATACCAAATTTATTGATGTTAATGATTATAATAAAGATGGAGTAAATTGTGGAATAATATGCAAGGAAACTCATACTACTCCATTAAAATCTTTCGTGAAACGGTTTTACAGATTACCTAATTGAAGTCCACCTTGAACGCGACTGTCGACCGGGGCTCAACCTAGTTACCGCAGCCTTACCCATATAGCCAGCCCACGTGCACCATTTTAGAGATTCCGTTTGCCTTACTTTGACTAAACGTACTCTTGAATCTTATAGTCTTTGAATTATTTTGAGTCACCAACACAGCTAGTTAAAAACAGAATGGTATATTACTGTAATGCAAAAAGTATAATTAACTAGTATAAAAACAATAATTTAACTGGTAAAAGAAAGGTCATGATAAATATGGTTTTAATTTACAGATGATGCATATTAAAACATAGATGGCATTCAATGGTATAAAAGGCTAGTAATCAGTAATATCTATTTGAAAATTGAATCAAATTGTAATATAAAATCACGTTCTTATCTAATTATGAAAAACTTACTGAAAATATTTCGGAGTGCAAGTGAAGTGTATTGTAGAATAAACGCGACAATTAAATTGAAATTACTAGTAGCTGAAAGTAGTTATACACTGGCACTAACATCGATTTAAGACGGATTTAACACATAATCTTAGACCCGTAGAACGATACCTCCTGCAGCGGCTCCTGTAGCAATCGCTCGGCATCGCACATTCCTCGCCCTCGCCTCTTCGCCACTCCCTGACCGTTGACACATCCGTCGCCCCCCTTTCCCGCTCTTTTCCCCCCTCCGACCCCGCGCAGGTGAACACTCACTGCTCGCGACTGAAGCGCTGCGGCGAGAACGAAGGCGAAATGACGCGCCGAAGGCCGAGTGGACATCGGCGCTGTGATCATGAAAACAGCTAGAGAAAAACATCGAAAAAATTAACAACAAAAAAAACACGTTGAAATAAACCTAAAAAGAGTCAGGAAGGGTTTGAAGAAAATGCCACACCATGCGATCGCCATGTGACAAGGGAAACTCACTCCCCACAATATATTTATTACAGCACGGCTCACTAAATATTTACGAAGAGAAACTCTGAGTTTTACTGCGGAGGAATATATACGCCAATAGGAGGACAGTTGAGTACATTCATTACCAAGACAAGAAAAAGCGGAGTGCGATTTTAAAATACACAGCTTTAAATTACTTGTTTGCATCAAATTATTTTATTACAATATTTTGAACCACAAGTTTTGCGTGGTAGATACAAAGTAATAATGCAGTACACAACGTAAAACAGTAAAATATTCCTCCCAAACATTTCTTAAATGCAATATTACAGAAATTAGACGCAGTAATTGGACGCTGGCTGGCTGAGTGCGAGGACACAGCGGCCGACCTCCTGCCGATCCAATTCGTAAACAACGTGGCGTCCGGGTCGCGGCGGTTCGCATGTGAAAAGTCGGTCGTTAGAGGCGAGTGCGGAGCGGCTGATGTAATTTAATGAGCCGTGGCTTTCATCGCGACCATATGTTGCGCGCGCAATAGAGATGAAATGTTGCTAGTGAAACTAGGGAATTCGAGATAAATGAGAGACGATTGCTGAATAAACATCAGGCTAGGAATATTAGCTACGATTATAAAATTACTGAACACAAAGTTTACAAAAAAAATAATCATTCTTCATTCAGGAATTCGGACAGCATTCAAAAGTATATATGATTTGTTTATTTATGTTTTATCGCATGTTGTACAGTATAACACATTTTACAACAAAAATCCAAATAAAATAATATTTTAGCCACCTTTTATTTTCTGTTTTATTTCATTGAAATAAAGGTGATTGTCTAAAAATGGACAAATTACTTATAATTAAACTAAATAGAGAAGACAATGTTTAAGATCACATAAACACAACACACCGGTCCTACGATCCAGAATATTTAAAAACGATGTAAATTTATCTCATTTTCTCCTGGATGCCATTTCCAAATAAAACATCCTCTGTCTGCTTGGAAAAGGAGCAAGGGAAGTAACGGGATACGCAATCGCACTCATAGCCGGAAGGGCATTCAGCCTCCGGAGAAAACCATTTCTATTCTAGAGCAGGCGAAAGGCCTTCTTTCCCCGCACTCAACTTAAGATCTCTGACGATAGGAGAAATCTCCGAGCCAAGAATCTCTTGCGTTTGACCTTGCGCCCGAAAGAAAGCGCTGGCCATTCGGTATATATCGAGCAACTGATAAAAGAAGTCCGCTGAAAGTCCGGACGGAAAAAGGCCTTAAAACACAATTTATTCGATTGCTGACTCGACGTGTCCTCTAAGCCGAAGGAAGAACAAACAACTAACATCCGCTGTAGAAGAGAGTTCCTCGTGTTTATAACTTCTGTTGAACGCAAGTTGCAAACCCTCTTCTCGATACATTCTTCATGCTTCACCGAAATTTTTACTACACTGTTGAACTTCTCACACTCAAGTCAAGTCCGGTTTCAATCACCAGGTCCTGGTCACACACACCACAGAAGACAAGAAATTTTCATACTAACCTAAAAATGAAGACACTGTGTTTGCGAATTCACCGAGTGTGCCTTTCTGGAAGTATAAAGACAGAAAAAGGTGAGTACTTTCACAACAGGCACCGGACGTAGTCGAAAACATATGACCTTTCGTCCTGTAGTGCGACAGTTGCCGTTTGCTTTTTTCCGGGATGAAAACGAGAAAACGTAATGTAGCGCCGAACACCTACACAAACTGCTTCCGAGGGAAACTCACTCACCAAAAGATATGTATTGCAGCACGGCTCACTAAATATTTCTGAAGAGAAACGCGGAGTTTGTAAGAAATATTTACGCCAATAGCAGGAGAGCTGGGGACGTTGATAACCAAGACAAGTAAATGCGAAGTGCAATTCAAAATACTCAACTTTAAATTACTTGTTTGCATCGAATTATTTTATTGTTTTAAACCACAATTGTTGTATGGTAGATATAAAGTTACGATGTAGAACACAACGTAAAATTAATTATTTCTCCCAAATATTTCTTAAACGCCATATTTCTGAAATTAGACGCAGTAATTACAAAATACTATAAATATATATCACGAAGAAATGTTCTGTATTATTTTATATATATATATATATATATATATATATATATATATATATATATATATATATGGTAATCCAAGCGGGTTTCGCCGCTCATCGTAGAACAATTATTACTTGGGTCATATTTCACTCTAATTCAATAACTGAGGTCATCTACGAAAGGTATGGAAAAGTCAATGCCAAAAGTTTGTCATTTCTTGCTGCAAACAGAGAATGAATAAGTCTGAATAACGTAAACATAACATAGTAGTCCACGCGACTACTGTAAGATTAAAATTGTTTCGATTCCACGCCTCGCCATCCGCTTCGGCCTGCTCCACAGAGTCAATAAACACCAGCAAAGCCAGGCTTCAACGCTCTGCATGAGTGTTTCTAGTCACCAATTTTAAGGTGTAAGCTAATTTGTATATTTAAGAGTCGCAACCGCACACACATACATATGTACATCAGGCGCGGATCCACTGGGATGAAAATGAGGGAAATCCCCCCCCCCCCAATTTTTTTTTCTGTAACGATTAATTTTAAATTGCCACGAAACTTTCAAGAATATTTTCGGATTATCAATAAAACGGATAAAATCTTATCGCAGCATGAGCTGAGTGTAGTCTGCGACATTTCACAAATTCTGTAATAACACATTCGACCAAACCATTTTTAATTTACCCTCTCAAAATTTGTCACTGGATCCGCGCCTGCTTACATACATACATTCATATACATACATATATACATACATATATTCATATACATATATACATACATACATACATACATATATACATATATACATACTTACATACATTCATACATACTTACATACATTCAAACATACTTGTACATATATACATACATACATACATATATACATATAAACGTGACCAAATGCATCCATTTTTGCTTACTGAGATCCTTGGCTTGCATGCACCGCTATGGCCAGAGAGGGCGTGTGCGGGCGGAGAGCCCCTGGAATAAGTAAGTGCGGCGCGCCATGCGTCTTGGGCCGCGAAATGCCTGCGTGCGATGTGGATGAGGTGATGGAGGGAGGAAGCGCCCCTGGCGGACGCAAGGTAGAACGCGGAAGCGGAGTCGAGGTCCGGGAAAGGGAAGATGGGAAGCGAAGAGACGTGGAGGAGGGGAGGAGGTTGTGATAAGTCAAGGAAGAGGGGAGGGGGAGAGGGCAGTGGCAGAGAGGAAACTGGAGAGGCTGAGGTAGAGAGAGTAACTGAAGGATGCGGGGACGAGGGAGAGACGGGGTGGAGGCGGGGTGGACGCGAGTCGGAGGCGGAGCGGAGGCGAGGCAGAGACAGGGCGGAGGAGGGGCAGAGACAGGGCGGAGGCGGGCGGAGCGGGGCGGAGGCGGGGCGGAGGCGGGCGCGAGGCGGGGCGGAGGCGGGGGCGGAGGCGGGCGGAGGCGGGGCGGAGGCGGGGCGGAGGCGGGGCGGAGGCGGGGCGGAGGCGGGGCGCGAACAGGGCGGGAGGCGGGGTCGGAGCGGGTCGGAAGAGCGGGGCGGAGGCCGGGGCGGAAGAGCGGGGCGGAGGCGGGGCGGAGGGCGGGCGGGGCGGGGCGGAGGCCGGGGGCGGAAGGCGGGGCGGAGGCGGGGGCGAAGGCGGGGCGGAGAGCGGGGCGGAGGCGGGGTCGGCAGGCGGGGCGGAGGCGGGGCGAGGCGGGGCGAAGGCGGGCGCGGGGCGAGGCGGAGGCGGGGCCGGATGCGGGTCGAGGGCGGGGCAAGGGCGGCTCCGAGGGTGGGGCGGCCATGCCGGGCCCGACAGGTCGCTGCATTTGGGCAAGGGAGGGGGGGGCCGGCCATGTGGCAGGCCGCGAGGGGGTCTTGAACGCGGCGGTTTGGTCTGCGTCTCTGCGAAGCGACTGCGGAGGCGGCACCTGCAGCGCCCCCGCCCCCGCCCCCGCCCCGCGCCCGCGCCCGCGCCGCCAGAGGAGATTGATGACGTCGCCCGCGGCGTGGGCCCCCCTCCTCCGCCCTCCCGCTCCCGCCCCGCCTCTGCGCCGCGACCTTTCGCGATCTTTAGCGACTCGTCCTGGAGATTTGCTACAAGTGGGCTGGATGGCGTTGGCAGAAGGCGCGTTTTGAATCTAATGACCCCAACTAACTTCTCTAAATGACATTTTGGACGCTACGAAGAGGTACAGTATAGAACTTACCTACATAAAATGTCTCCTAACCCTTAGTTTTGTATTTCCCAGTTGCCGTTCACCATTAGCGCGCCCGTCAATACTTTTAGTCACTTATTTATCTCAAATGTACTCTTTTAGAATTGACAGATCTTCGTGATTTTACTCTTCATTACCATTCAGTGACCTTAAATTCACCTATTGTATTTCATTTTAAGCAGCGAAAAGTATAATTCAGACATTACCAATGTGAAAGTATAAGTTTGGGTCATCAATTTAATGGCGACGAGGAGAAAATGACAAACGTATGTACTGCACGCATGTTCCGTACCATGATCATTATTCACACGTAATGAAAATTTATAAAGTATAAGTGACATTTATAAGTTCACATTATCATTACTCACCCAGCTAAATTTGTATTTTAAATGAACACAAAAAATGATCATCGTTTTAACACCAAATAACATTTTTCTTCCTTGAATGGGTGAGTAATACTCCCCTGTTTTTAGACCCTGAGATCTTATGACTGGCCATGACTCTAATTGTTTTTGCACTGACATTCATACTCGTATAGCAATTTCAGGAGTGTATGTGAAACATATATCCTGTTAGCATCCGCGAGCCGTTACTCTAATTTACAGCAACACGATACCATCCCGACCTAAGATCGACATATGCGTCATAGATATAAATTCATTTCCCACACGAAGCTATCTCGGCTGCATCGGGGCAGGCTCCGTCACGTCTGTTGGCACTAAGAGCACTGAGCGAATCTCGAAACGCCGAGGCCCTTATCACCGCGTTGGAACGCCTGCGTGCTCGCCCGCGCGCCGCGTACTTCCGGCGTCGTGCTGCTGCCGACTTCCGCCTCACCCCCGCTTCGCTTCAAGCCACGCTCCGCCCCCGACCCTCCGCAACGTCGCATACTGCTTCCGCCCCCGAAGCGGCACCCGGAGCCGTCAATCTCCGCTCCCAGTACTCCGCCTCCGCTGTCTCCACCGCCCCCTCCCCCTCACCCAAGCCCTTCACTTCGCCTGCGTCCCCGTCCTTCCCCGCCCTCAGTTCGCCCCTGGCCGCATATGCAATCCTCCTTCGACCGTCTGCCCACAAAGGCATTGTTCTGCCCTCCGAAATTTAAAAGTTCTTTTAGTTTTTTTTTCAGTTATTCAAGTTTGTAAGGTATCCACCAATAATTCTAATAAATGTTATGTTTTTTAAAAATAGTTGAAACTCACTAAAAATATGTTTTTCCTGTAAAGAATAAGATATGTTTCATATAAACATTTTTATTTTTGTTTTCTATATTATTATTATTATTATTATTATTATTATTATTATTATTATTGTTGTTGTTGTTGTTATTTCCGAGAAAAAATAATTATGTTTATTAAAAATATATTTTTTTCCGGAATTTACAGGTATTTTGATAGTTATATCTTACCAGAATTGTTGAAGGGACAATACTGTATTTCGTAAGACAGGAAATTCCCTGTAATAAAGCTAGACTGCGAAAAATGATTTCTCCTTACGCGACTTCTGACTTCCGTTACCCTCTTCCTTGTTATTCCTCTCACCTTCATTGATTTTGTAACGGATAACACTGCTTCTTGGTGCTAATGTTTCTGAAGTATCTCGCGTTTGCTCTAGACATCTACAACCGTTCTCAAAAATATGCCTTCTCGTGCCTGCAAAGTAACTGCAACGACAGAAAACATAATGTAGATATGGTTTAAAATGACAGCGATTTAATTATTTAATCATCCCAGTAACACAATGTGTCTCAAACTAAATGTTGCAAACTTCTAGGGTATGGAGAGAGAGAGAGAGAGAGAGAGGGAGGGGAGAGAAGGGAAGAGAGAGGGAGGGAGAGGGAGAGAGAGGGGGAAAGAGAGGTGGGAGGGGGAGAGAGAGGAAGATAGGGGACGAAGGGGGGGGAGAGGGGGAGAGGGGGGAGAGAGGGTGAAGAGGAAGGGGAGAGAGAGGGGAGATTGGAGAGAGGGGAGGGGAAGAGAGCGGAAGATAAGGGGAGAGAGGGGAGAAGGGGAGAGGGGGAGAGAGGGGGGAGAGGGGGGAGAGAGGGGGAGAGAGGGGAGAGAGGGGGAGAGAGGAGGAGAGAGGAGGAGAGAGGAGGAGAGAGAGTGAGAGAGAGGGACAGAGAGCGAGAGAGGGGGAAAGAGGGGGAGAGAGTGTCGAAAATGACCACGTCTTGGCGTTGCACACATAGTGAGAAATTTCATATTATGGAATTACAAATATTATATTTCTCCTCGTTTTTTAGGTAATCTGTATTGTTGGATATTCAGAAGGTACATCAACGCTCCTAACATCGTCAGAAGTGACTTACACAGACCTGATCATAAGGAGTTGCCTTCCCACCATATGTTCATTCACAAGGTGATGATTTTCCTCTGTATCCCACATATCCCCTCTATATCCTCAAAACGTTAGTAATATACTTTCTGAGACATTCTGAATAATGAGAGTGAATGGTGGCGGTACATCGGAATGAATGGCAGGAGAAAAGACACAAAATCTTCCGTGAATTCATCCCCTACGTATCGCCATAGTTGACTCAGGGCATAAACTGAAGTCATTGAATTTGCCTCTGACCGGGAGGCTCTAGGGTTCGAGTTCCTATAGAGGAGGGATTTTCGACACAAGCTTGTCAGGTAGGTTCAGCCACTTGTCTCGAGAAGAATTCACGCTGCAGGCTGCTCTGTTAAGAGTACAAATATAATGTAGTTAATGAAAAATACTAGTAATGTAATAATAATAATAATAATAAAATAATAATAATAATAATGATAATAATAATAATAATAATAATAATAATAATAATAATAATAATAATAATAATAATAATAATAATAATAATAATAATAATAAGAAGAAGAAGAAGAAGAAGAAGAAGAAGAAGAAGAAGAAGAAGAAGAAGAAAAACAGGTAATATACAGTGATGAAATGCGTGGATACAGCTATAAAATTAATTTACTTTCAAATTCGCTCAAGCTTTAAGAAAAAGGTTCAAAGGTTTTCGCAGAAAAACTGCCCCAGTCTCTATAGTTTGATTCGAGAATGAAAATATTTCAACTTCCATTTTTCTGTATTCTTGTCTGAACTTCGTGCATGCGATTGCGACTAGCCGTGACTGCCTCCCGACATCTCCCCTTCTTATTCGTCCCAACGCCCCAACGTCACCAGCCGTCACCCTCGCGTGCAGTTGCACAACGTGATCTCGCCGCGACTTCGTCTCCCGGCGTCAGCACTGCGCCTCCGCGCGTCGAGTCTGTTTCGCCGCGACGCGCCGGCACTGCTCGCTTCCGGGTGTCGCTCCGAATCTTGTCTGCTCCCGGCCTAAACGCGCCAGACTTCTAGTCTCTGCGAGGCATCTCCGGCTTCTCTGGCCTCTGCTCGTATACTGCGCGGATCCGAGAGGGCACCTCCAGTTCACTGCCAAGATATTCCCTGAGGTGTTCTAACTTTACCCGCGTTCCGGCAGCGAAACACCTGGTTATTCCCTGACTTCCGCTACTCAGAATTTACAGCTTTGCACGGGGTGGAATCTCCACTTCTGCTGATAATTCTCGTGGTATCTCGCTTACCATTTTCTAGAGAAAATGCAGGGAGGTTGAAGGAAACACATTTCATACAACGTTCTTAACTACCCGTACACGGCAGTTATCAAACTTTGCACACATGATCCATGTGAAGCAACATAAAACCTAGAAAAGTTCATCAACTGGGACCAAGTGCTTCTCCAAGTCCTGTTTTTGGAGGTACAAAAATTCGGTTTTACCATTATTTCCCGTGTATGCGCCGTGTGTAGTTTCGAAGTGGAGATATGCTCAGTCTTATTATTCGGTGAACTAACCTTTGTCGAAACAGACATTCTCCATATTTCCCATTATAAAAATAAACATTAAAAGCCATATGAATTTATAAAACTACTAACGCATACTGAAGTAAGCCAGGGATAGCTTTGTAGTCTAGCATACTCGAATCCTGAGGAGAGACATACAATTTCTGCTGTGTACGTCACTTTCAGTCATGGATATTTCATGTACCTGCCAAACACCTGCATATAGGGCCGAATAACATTAGGGGAAATGCGGCATGCATATAACATGTATAAGACATATTTACATGTAAATTCTCACCTATGTTTATTGACAAAAAGTAGTCATTTTCGATACTTTGCTATACAACCCGTAGAAGTTTGTGTCACTTCTGAGACACGTGTATATTGATGTTTACCATAAAAAACGTTGTATTTTCATTAATTTGCACAATATTCGTTACACGGGTGTAGTCTGCTTATAATTTAAAATGTAACGGATTCAAAACGAAAAATGTAACTAATTGAACCAAAGATAATAAACGACAAACAATGAATGCATATAGAGGTAGACTCCTTCGAGACACTTTTGATTCAGTTAATGAGCTACGGTACAAACATGAATCAGTTCAAGACTTAAGAAAAGTACCTGTTCTGTTTTGTGACTAACTCGCGTTTTCTTACTCACAGTAGTTGTTCTTTTTAACTGAACGAGAAACGAAACCTTTCAGTGAATTTTTAATTCCCCTTTAAAGTCTGAAAGGCGCTCTTCAAAAGCGTCCGCATGTGCAGGGCGTGGCTTCATTCCGAGATCATTGGCGCGGCTTCCTCGGATTCTTGGCCTCCCTTCCCTCCCATCCCTGCCCCTCGCTCTCCCACCCACCCCTCTCCTCGACCTCTCCTCTGACCTCCACTCCCGACGTACCAAACGCTCCCCTCTCCTCGACATCCCACCCTTCCCCTCCTCTCCCTCCTACCCTCAAAATCCACCCTCTCTCTCTCCACCCTGCACCGACTCCCCCCCTCTCCCCCCGAGCTGCCACCACTTCCTCCACAATGCCCTCCCCCGCTTGCCCCTTCACACACCTCATCCCCCCTCTCACCCTCCCTCCGTCCTGCCACCGCGCGCGGCACCTCCCGCGGCGTGGGCCTGGCGATGCGTGCTCTCTCGTTGGGCGCCTCGGCCCGCGCGCCGCGGCGCCGCACTGGCGGCCGGCGGCGAGCACGCCATCCGCTCGTTGGCGCCACTCCCCGCCTCGCTCCGCACGCCCACCGCCCGCCACGCCCGCCCCGCCCCGCCCCGCTCCGGCCCGCGCCCCGCTCCGCCTCGCTCCGCTCCGCCTACTCGCCCCGGCAATGCGCGCCACAGGAGGCGGCGGTTGCCACGCGGGTGGATAGGGATGGAAAAGCGAATACTTCAAACATGCCTGTTTCAAATTTAAAACATCAACGGTTAACCACAAAATCTCCCCGAAACAATCGATTCATTGAAACATCGATGGTTTTAAACTCGATATTAAAATTATTTGAGGTAAGAAAGGATTTCATCCATTACATCATCCTTCACTAA
>BOPP01000051.1:6153926-6165512 GCA_017312745.1 Gryllus bimaculatus | reverse complement strand
AAGAGAGATTGAGTAACCTATAGTAGATGTTGTGTAATGTGATCAGATGTCTTGTTAGAGTACTGGATTGGTATGTCACGGAGAGAGCAATGAGCTGACCTTGAAGTGAATCTGTGACGATTATAAACACTCAGCGAGTCACAGGGTGTCGAATATTGAGTAAATGAGGTAACAGCAGTGAAAGCCTAAAGTGACAGGAGGTGGAAATAATGAGAGTTGATGGTGAAGACCATGATTATGGCGCGCTGATTAGAAAATTGGTAGTTACTGAGAAAACGGAATGTCATAAAGAAACAATGCCATAACACGCAAGAGATTAGATTAAAGCGGTTTTAACTGGCGAAGTGGTGATTTCGTTTCAGTGATTGGGATAGAAATGTTGTATATTATATACAAAATACGACTGAAACGAGGTTAGTCGGTCTTCATGAAAAAGGGGTTGATTTATAAGTTCATCAAACGTTAGGAGGTAGATTCAGCGGTAAAGAACGGAATTCTCAGAAGGCGCTAATTTAAAGATAAGAGATGGTTTATGTGCTACGTTCTCAGCACAAGCTTGCACTGGGAGATCTACTGTCAACCTTACCTCCATACTAATACGCACTGGTTACAGAAGGATGTACTGGATATATGATACAGCAGGTTTAAATCAAGGCAAGTCAATAAAGATGGTCCCCTAAATTCGATATTTATCATTTAAAGTCATAAACGTTTACACAAAGTCAAGTTCCTAATATTTTTTTTTAAAAATTATTATATTTGATGGTAATACACAACTACAGACGTAAGTGGTTAAAGGATTTCAAGTGGATTAAGTTTGTCATGATTTTGGTTTTCTCTAAAAGGGGATGTTGTGTGGGAAGCGTTTGAGGTTCGATGTATAAACACTGTCATGGATTTTGGTGATACCGCCAGCCATTCCACGCTAACGCCGTTGCCTCTGACAATCTTTTGCCTCGCCTTGCCCGCCTCCAGCTGGTGACGCTTGGCCCGGTCCACTGGCGCCGCCCCCGTTCCCGACCCCGTCCCACCCTCGCCTCGGCGCGCCGCCGCGCGCGCGCCGCGCCTCTCTGCGCGGACACACGAAATCCGGCTTTCCGCTTTCGGCTGCAGACGGCCAAAGAGATTTGCCGCTTTTGCGGCGAGCCTTCGCGCTTCGCCCGCCCGCCTCATCCTCTACGCCTCTCCGCCTCCGTTCCGCGCCCCTCCGCCTCGTTGGCCTTCGTCGCTCTTCCCACCCATCTCCACGCCTCTTTCTGCCTCTCCGCTCCGTTGGCTCGCCCCCCATTCGCCACGCCTCCTCCGCCTCCGTTGGCCTTCGTCGCCTTCCCAACCACCCGCCGCCTCCTTGCCCCCGTCACCCGACCCCCCACGCCTCTCACTCCATCCCAGTGCCCCGTATTACCGCTACTATCTTCACCGTCTACATCTCTTTCCCGCGCCTGCCACCGCCTCCGCTCACGCAGCTGTTGCTGTCTCCTCCGCCACACTCATCCCTCTCCACTGCCGCACACTATCCCACCACTCCAGCAGCCTACATCGACACACTGGCCACATAGTGATGCGATGTAGATAACGAAACATCCATGTTAGCAAATGCCGATGTTCAAAATTACAACAACGATGTTAACAATACATCCACAAAAAAAACATGGATGCTTTTCATCGTCGATGTTTTTAGACTAGATTAGTAACCTCTAACATTAATTCGTGTGCAATAAAATTTAATTTGAGAGTGTTCGTGATCATCAATTCACAGAATAAGGTATTATAAGGAGGTGCAAACTCTACGCCGACAGCGTATTTGTTGGCCACATCTCAATGTGCGAAATGAATATGAAGAGAAAATACAATGGCATAGAGGTCACCTTGGACTAGACAGTTTGGTCGTTGTAGGTTGTGCAGCCAGCATTCAGTTGGTTTCAACTAATGAATAACAGTGTAAACATGAGTTATTATTTCATATTTTAACTTTTACGGAATTGTAATCATGGGATTTTTTTCATTCAGAAACAAAACATCGCAAAAGAAAAAATAACATCGATCACAAAACATCGATGTTAATAAGACATAGGGGTTAACACATCCATGTTTAATACATCTGTTTCTACAAAAAAATGTTTTGAAAACATCGACTTCGGTGTAGCATCTCCTTTGCCATTATGGCCGTCTAAGTCATAATCTCCTCTACCGCTTTCGTTCTTCATCTTCATGCTCCTCTTCTGTCATTAGCTTTGTCCACCCGTTCATCGCCACCCCATCTATTTTCGCTGCTATTTTTGATTCCGGGCGCTTGCTAGCTTCCCCACTGTCACAGCAAGATACATTTCTTTTAACATTCACCTCTCCCACTTTCATCACCAATACAATCCAGCTGCCACCTCTGCCGCTCCTTCCACCTCCACCAACAGCTGTCCCTTTGGCACCGGCTCCTCCACTTTGCTCGTTTTTGCTGCCCCCGTCTTTGCCACAATGGCATTGAGCAGTTTGCTCACTTCCGGCGCAGCAATCATTCCAGCACCTTCTTCCACGTACAATTCATCTTCCACAGCTACTTCGCCTCCATCTTTATATACGCTAACTCCAGCAACTCTATCACCAACTTTCGCACCCAGTCCACAGTTCGTTCGCGACTTTCTTCGCCAATGGCACAACATCCGCCTCCGCTTCTGCCACCACTCTCACTTACTCCTCGGACATCCACCGTCGGCGCCGCTTCCTCTCTCCTCATTGCTTGCGCTTTCCACACGTTCGCTAGCTTTGCCTTCATGTTACCTCCACCGAGTCCTTCAACTTCATCCACACCTACACCACCTCATTCACGTCCTCCTTCACCTCCCCATAGCGCCTCAACATCTCAGGCATTTGCTAACGTCGGCCACTCTCCCAACTTCATCGCCTCATCAATTTCAGGTACGTTCTAAAGCTTTGCATTAGCCTAGGCCTCCGCCACCTTCGACAAAATCTCCGAATCCGCATCTTCGTCTAAGAAAATTTCCATCTCCACAAAAGCAAATGCATTCTCTTCCACCTCGAACGCCGTAATTCTCACCACCCTTCCCAAGCTTTGCATGCTTTTCTAAGCTCTGATTTTAGCAACTCTCCCGCAATCTTCTTCTTCTTCTTCGTCTTCTTCTTCTTCTTCTTCTTCTTCTTCCCCTTCTTCAACGATACCTCTGCCAACTCCGCCTTCTCATTCACTTCCACCTCGGGGGCCATTCTTGCCACCTCCTACACCTACAACGTGATTCACAGCTTTACTTCCATCTCCTCCACTTCATCCTCTTAGTCTGCAAAACTCTCGTTTCCACGCACTCCGTCATCTCATTCCCCTCTAAGTCGGGCGCCTCCTTGAGGCGTCACTCTACCCACGCCTTCCGGGCGCGTTCGCTAGCTTTCCTGCTCCCTCCGCTGGGCCTCCCCCTCCGCCCTCGCCATGACCTTCCCCACCGCCACCTCCCTCTCCGCCGCCTCCGCCCCGCCTCCGCCCGTCCTCCCGCCGCTCCGCCCCGCCTCCGCCCCGCCTCCGCCGCTTTCCGCCCCGCCTCCGCCCGCATCCGGCACCCGCCTCCGCCCCGCCTCGCCCCGCCTCGCCCGCTCCGCCGCGCTCCGCCCCGCCTCCGCCCGCCTCCGCCCCGCCTCCCGCCCCGCCTCCGCCCGCCTCGCCCGCTCCGCCCCGCCTCAGCTCACCGCCTCGCCCCGCCTCCCGCCCCCGCTCCGCCCCGCCTCGCCCCGCATTCGGCCGCCTCGCCCCGCCTCGGCCCCGCCTCGGCCCGCGTCGCCCGTCTCCGGCCCCGCCTCGCCCCGCCTCGGCCCCGCTCGGCCTCCTCGCCCGCCTCGGCCCGCCTGGCCCGCCTCGGCCCTGCCTCGGCCCGTCCGGGCCCCCCGCCTAGGCCCCGCCTCGGGCCCGCTCGGCCCAACGCCTCGCGCCGCTCGGCCCACGTCGGCACCGCCTCGCCCCGCTCGGGTCCTCCCGCCCGGCTCCCGCCTCGGCCCGCCTCGGGCCCCGCCTTCGCGCCCGCCTTCGGCCCGCCTCGGCCCCGTCGGCCCCGTCGGCCCGCCTCGGCCCCGCCCTCGGCCCCGCCTCGCCCCGCTTCCCGCTCGGCCCCGCTCGGCCCCAGCATCCGCCCCGCCTCCGCCCGCTCGCCCCGCCTCGCCCGCCTGGCCCCGCCTCGGCCCGCTGGCCGCCTCGGCCCCTCGCCCCGCCTGGCCCGCCTCGGGCCCGCCTCGCCCCGGCCTCGGCCCCGCCTCGGCCCGCCTCGGCCCCGCTCGGCCCCGCCTCGGCCGCCTCGGCCCCCGCCTCGGCCCCGCCTCGCCCCGCTCGGCCGCCTCGGCCCGCCTCGCCCCAGCCGTTCCGCCCGTCCTCGCCCCGCTCCGCCCCGCCCCCGCCCCGCCCGCCCGCCTCGGCCCCGGCTCGCGCCGGCCTCCGCCCCGCCTCCGCCCAGCCTCCGCCCTGCCTCCGCCCCGCCTCCCCTCGCCTCCGCCCGCTCCCCCCGTCTCCGCCCCGCCTCCCCCGCGATCCCCCTCGCTCCCCCTCGCTCCGCCCCGCCTCACCCTCGCCATCCCCTCGCCTCCTCTCGCCCGCTTCTCCTGCCATTCCGCTGCCGGCCGCCAATGCCTCATTCCGCCGGTTCCGGTTCTTCGGCGCGTCGACCGCCGGCTTCCGGACCGTGGCGCCGCCCCGCCTCCCTTCCCCTGCCCACCACCCCCTCCCTTCGTACGTGGGGCGCATGCGGAAGCCGCGCTTTTATTCTTGAGCTCGCGCGCCCTCTCACTCCCTCCCCAACTGCTCGATTTTGGAAAATAGCCGTAAGACGGGGGGGGGACTTTTCGAAGGGATTCCTACATGGAAATTGAAATGTAAAGTGGCTGGTAGATGGCGCCAATACTTGATTTTCCCTTCACGTAAGATGAGGCTTCAATTCTTATTGATTACGAAATTTAGACTGTAATATGAAGCGAGGCATGTTGGACATACGTCAGAAAATATTTTCGAAGGAATATTTTTACACAAAATATGAAAAAAAATGGAATATTGTAGAGACAACAACCACATTTAAGAAGAATGGCCTGCAGAATCAAAAATTCTATTGAACAAAACTTCTCCAAATGGTTTCCCAAAGTGAATCATCACACTGGTCAAGAACAACAAATAAAATACTTTCAACATACAACTAAAATACATTGGAAATTCGTATTATTCTGGGGAATGAGTAGGAAATATAAGTGGAACTAAAAATGAATCTAAAATGAAATGAGCATCTTCCGGGCATCAATTATTGCTAGAAGCCTGCACTGCTGATAAGTGCGGAATGTTGCCACATCCTCATTGCACATCTTTAATTCGTACATAATTTAATTTTACTATTAAGTCAGTTACAATGTAACACGATTAGGCTTGATGAACCTGCGACATTTGCGCCGGCACTGACAACATGGCGGGGAAAACTCGAGCCTCGCGTTCTGCTGACCACAGATCAAAGGAGCCAGCAAAGCGTGTTAATACCTAGTGTATCGTCAAATATGCGTCCCGGCGCAAAGGGTAACAGGCTGTCGGTTCGAAAAAGTCCTGAGAAGAAGAACAAGATAATGACGAGCCGTGGAGGTCACTCACCGCGTCGTTGTGGTTCCAAAAGATGTAGGCCGGTGGCTCGGGACTGTACAGCACCACGCACGTCAGGTTGATGGTGCTGCCTCGATCGATGTACAGGTCCGGACCGCCTATGATGTTCGTGGTTGGCTCTGCAACAAGACAGAGCGTTTTATGGAGGTGACTTATGAGAATGATACATTTTACATTGCTAAAAATATCTGGGCTTACAAGTGTGTCCTGTTTGATGACACAAGTATTATACAAGTTTACTTTCTCATCCTGCGAAATTATTAACCAATAATACATTTATTGAAGACGAATGGCACGTCGCCTTCAGGTTAACCGTATTAGTTTGGACTTCAACAATATATTTAATCATGAGTTGGTACAATAAAATGTTAATTTGAGCAAGTTACAGAATTATCAAAACTGTGTTTCACTGACTCTATGCAATATATGATAAGAAGATAAAATAACTCATAAAAATAATAACAAAGAATAATCTTGTTCAGAGAAAAACCCTTAAATATGAGATCGCATGTTAATCAGATCTGATATAACGTTAGCCAGACATACATTATACATAAGGCTTTGTTTGACTGATTAAGTAGAAAAAATAACAAATTAAAAATTATAACAAATATTTCAGATGAAATTAATTTTGACCTCTCAAAAAATCGTCTACTTTATGTTTGCACTTAAAAAACAGTTGACCAAATTGACTTGCAAGGACAAATTACGACACTTGCTATTCTGCGAGTAATATCTCATGTGTTCCGGAAGGTTTGCATTTTTCCAGCAACGTTTGCGTGTTAATAGAGTAATTATACCACTTTTTTTTTACCTTTTGTCGCCTTTCTTGAAAAACGACTAGTGATGGCAACATTATATAAGGGAGTTAAACCGCAAGCGTGTTCATAACGCATCGCTCACAGCACCTGCGGTCTGAAGGGCTCATGGCCACTCGCTGCTGTCGACTACGCGACAGATCTAGCTCTACATCAGGGATGCCAAACTTGCGTTTGGTAACATTGATGGAATAAGTCTGAGAGAGGAACGAAATACCACATATTTCAATTCAGTTTTGTAATTTCATGATTATTGAGTAACACGTTGAAAGCATTTAAAAATTCGATTACCGCAATCAGTGAAAACATTGATACGGCCATCACGTTTCACGTGAAAACCGTGTTCCTGTTACACCCCTGTTCTATGGCATAAAGAGAAGGTTGAACGTGGAAAATGTTTCCCAGCGAAGCACTGTCATCGCAGAGTGGTGCGTGACGACCGTACGGCATAAAATGTCATGGTCACTTTGCGCTTCGGAACTAAGCCTTTATTGTATCTCGAATGCGCTGTCTGTGGGCCATTGTTGAATTGTCACGATATGTTTGTCACGGAGCACCAATTTTATTGCAGCTGAATAAGTATGGATAATGAAAAGCAGCAGACAACTGGGAATAATGGGTGTTGAGGAAAGAACCAACAAAGGGAATATAAAACTAAAGAATTAATTCTAATACTTTGACATTATTTATAGTGGAAATAGTGTAGGTGCATAAACTAGTGCCTACAAATACCTCGTTAGATAATAACCTCGAATGCTACGTATAAGGAAACTGTATATGTACTGTACTTTTATATATTTGAATAATATCTCATGCAGCATATTTAAAAATTATACATTTTACAGCGAATATGAAAGTTTTTAATTGCACAAAGACAAATTACTTAATTTTTCGAGCTTATCTCAAGAATTTATCTTTATTTAGCTTATTTCAAGATTTTCAACTAATGGAAATTTAAGGCAATCAGTTGGAAGATAAAGATAATTCTCCAATGGGTAGATGTTTCAAAACACAGGAACATAAAACAATACTTAATTACATATAAATGAAAAAAAAATCGTTTGTCTCCTGCCTGTCATATGCAAATTACATTTACAGATATCCCCAAATGCGAATGCATACTATACATTCATGTATACATAGGTGAACTTGCACATAGTACATTTATGGACTATCACCATTATTAACCGAAACTGAAACCAGTAAGATTGAATGTTGCCTAGTAAGTCGCATAAGATGTCAAGTTATAACCGTCTCGTGTAAGGAAAATAATGCACCAGCCATTTAATTCACTTCAAAGAAACCGCACTTTAAAACATCGACCTACAACATGTAGCCCCATTGCGAGGGAGTAAATTCAACGCCAAAAGCTGGGATACAAAAACATCGTACAAAGACCACGCAAGGTAGGGGTTCTCGTCATACACGGAGCACGCGTGTCGCACAACACCAACCGCTCGTGAGTGGCGGGCGAACGAACTACACATGCGCGTCACATCACGTGAGCTCCATCTTGCGCAAAGATGGCGATCGCGTTCAGCGGTCGGATAAACAAGTTAGAAAGTGTCCGCGTGCCAAAGGGACCTAGTCGCGACCGTGTGCAGGCGACTTTTGAGGGAAAAGTTGGCTATCTGTGAAACCACGCGCATTCCAGGGTAAAAAATCTCTTGAATGAAGTCGTTTCAACGCCATAGTGGCATGTGAATAAAAAGGTCGGCTTACGATATGCCTGCTAGACAAGAAAGGAGTTCTTAACGTTCACTGCATGTGCACACAATTTGCTTGACGTTTTATAGAATATTTTCATTAGATTGCGCAAACAGTTTTCTCTGCGTGAATGATACCAACAATATAAATCTTCTCAGTTTTTCTCTTATATCGCTCATCACTCTCTTTCACAGCAGAATAAATGGAACTGGACACACACTCATATATGAATGGGTGAAAACCAGAACGGTGTAAGTGACATTTTATAAATTCTGAGAAAAACGTTTATTTTATATTTGTAGGCTGTATTTCAGTAGCAACCAATTGTTGTGGCTTTAATAGAAAATTGACATGTCGTGGATTTAATGATGAAACTAAGCGCCGCGACTTCACAGTAATATTGACTTAAATAAACAGATTTATCAGAATTCAAAAAAAATTCACTTACCCCGTTCTGGTATTCACCCATTCATATAGAACCTAGAGAGAATTTCTGATCAATAACACGAGTAATTTCTAAGTCGAAACGCATACGAGTGACAGGTACGAGAAAAATATAATTTAGCCGGGCAAGGAATTCCGCCTGAATTAATCCAGATGTTGCTTAGAATGCTCCGTGTGTGCGAGGGGTAGAAGGGGGTTACGAGAGGGGAAGGGGGAGGGGAGGAGGAGGGGTATGCCTCCGCGAGGGAGGAAGGGGGCGACGCCATGATTAATGGCTCCATCATAGACACGTCCGCCGATGGCGCCATCAACAGGTAGGCAGTAGGCGGCGCCGCTGGGGGCGGAAGTGGCAGCGGCGGCGGCGGCGGCGGCGGCGGCAACGGCAGCGGGGCCTGTGGCGGCAGTGGATGTGGAAGCGGCCGTGGGGACGGTGATGGAGACGGCGGTTGCTGTCGGGAGGGCGGCAGAAGGGGAGCGGAGGGGACGCTCGTGGCAGTGGGGAGGGGGGAGGATGGCGGAGGGGACGCAGCAGGCAGCGCAGGTGGTGGAGGGGCCTGAGGTCGTGGTGGGGGACGAAAAGGGTTACAGGGATGGCGGAGGAGGCGACGGGTTTGATGGTGGATGTGGCATCGGCAACAGGCGGCACAGTACCGCAGACGTTGGCGGCTGTGGCCTTAGTGGTAGTGGAGAGGGCGGTAGCGACAGGACGGGAGATGGCATTGGCTTAAAGCTAAACGCTGATGGGGGTAGTAGATTCATGGAATTTCAGGAGTAATATATGCATGCAAGTAGTATGTAGCAGGTGCATAAAATAACACGTAATTCAAAGGACAAAGTACATTAGAAACAATATACAGAACGATGAAAGTAATCAGCCTCCCGTAGTTGCAATCAACAATTGTGTAAGATAATAGGATGTGTATTTTGAAATGTATACACCCACTCTTGGAAGTGAGATATATATTTTAATTTGACATGACATTTAGTACAAGTGTGTGTTTAGTGTATTCGTACGGCTAATTATCAAATCTGTTTTGATAAATTATCAGCTGAGGTAGGATTGTAAATATTTTTAACGATTCCATATATAACCAACTCTCAAAAATATGCATGATGGATCGGGTGATGTGAGTAAATTCACGGTTCCTAACCTGTATTTCGACTTCATGTTTAGGTTCAGTTTTTAGAATGGTCGTAGATTTACTAAAAATACTATTATAGCCACAACCTGTCTTATCTCTTTCAGAAAATTGTTTCAACTATGATCTTGGTATTAATGTTAAAATTGCTGTTTCATGCACATTACAAACATTTCAAATTACATAATTCATGGGAGAGAAAATGCTAAAACCCTTATATCTGCCTCCCAATAATTAGCATTAGGTCCAACAAAATAAAATACCATAACCATGCTTAACAATTTCGATGTCGAAAGACGAGAGAAAACCTTCATATTCGCAGAATAAAACAAGAAAGGACAAAAAATAAACTTCTCTAAAATTTCATGTTTCCATTTGTTCTCCGTCATGTGTACTTGACCGGGCGCGTGCTTCAAAATCCGACGTGCCTTCGACCTCCTCGCTTTCCCGGGGCTTCTAATCCGCATTAGGTCTGCGCGCGGGTCGCGGCCGCATATCTGGCCCCTGCGGCACACCGCGCGTCCGCGCTGCCCCGGGTTATGCGCTCCACGCATCTTATGACTGGGCGCGTTTGGCGAAGACGCGTCGCGCATCGCCTTTTACGACGCCCCACGCCGCCGCTGCACCGCGCCATCACCCGCCGCCATCGCCCGCCGCCATCGCCCGCAGCCCTGCGCCATCGCCCTCGACGCCTCCGCCGGGGCTTCGTCGGGGTCGCTCCACTACTGCTTCCGGTTCCCCTGCCGCCGTTGCCGCTGGACAACGAAGGGAGGCGCACATATGTTCGTAAGCTGTTTGTAGTTGGTTAGACGACCATTGAAACGCAGAATTTATAGTGTTAATATGCCGAACGATTTTCAAAATGCACGCTACAGTTCAGTACACTATACGAAAGAACTACCTAGTGAAATTCGCAAAGAACCGCTAGTGTATTACGCACCATGAATGCTACGAACATTATTTATTAGTTCGTAGTTACGAATTTATCATTAGTATTCTCTCTTCCCTCTTTTAACATACTTATAATGACATTGTAATAAATTATATTTGCTAATTTAATTTCTTAGTTGCTTTTAAAAGTGTTTTACTTTTTTGCACTTTACCTTCATCATCCATTTGAAAAATATAAAATATGTTCATTCCTCCCCAAACATATTAGTAATTGATCCCCAACATATTACCCCTCAACACATTCATATTGCACACTCATCTACTATTTGTCCTTTTCATTATTATCAAAGATACTTGTGACAATGGCTGATGAATTATTCCTTTACCATTATCAAACTGCCACCTATTAGTTACATGACTTTTTACTTCGAAAATATCTTTGTTACTTCGCTTCTACAAAGTATAGGTGGAATTCAATTTGCTACCTCTAGTTTTTTGCAATTTACATCGCCACTGTGCATTATCTTTATTACGTACTTTTACTCAACAACACAATTAATTAGTTAAATTCTCTCTCTCTCTCTCAACTCTATCTTTTATGTCCCATCTCTTTCCTTTTCTCTCCTTGTAACATTTTCTCTTTTATTCTTCATAATCGCTCAAGTTTTCCTCATTTTACTACCCACAAAAAATCAAACAGGATCTTGTTTGTTTTTACTCTTCCTCTCTTTATTCTCTTATTTTCAAATCTCTATCAACATCTCGATCTTCGTTCCTTTCTCTTCCATTCGTATTTCTGCGCACGCATCCGCATCCACACACACACACACACGCGCGCGCGCATTCGCACCCCCCTCTTCCCCGTAGTGGCCGTAGAAGCGTCCTCGGCGAGAAGTGCCGCAGCTCCAAGCACGTGCCCGCGACAAGCGGTCATCGGCCTGCGGAAGAGCTCGCTATAAAACCC